>MU225789.1:2496642-2509259 GCA_018584345.1 Thuja plicata
TCTGATACCAATTGTTAGAAACACTCAGAGGGGGGGGGGGTGAATCAGTGTTTATCAATTAATTATATTTTAGCCAATTAAACATATATCAAATGTGCATCCAAATAATCATAACACAAGAACACATAACACATGATATGATTATGGAGAACCTTGATCAGAGGAAACATTTGGTGTGGATTAGTACCCAAAAAATATTTTACTAGGTATAATGAACCTGTTAAAGTTCCTTTGCCCTGTTAGAAGCAGTCTTTACAAATTGAGTACAATGACCTGGTTAAAGGTCTGACCCTATTAGGAGTCTTTTACAAAACCCTGTTAAGGGTGTATGGCTCACTAGCTAGGCTCACTACCCAACTAATATGAAGGATACAACCCTCTAAATGTTGATATGCACTATATAAAAAATGAACTGTTGTAGTGACACTGTTGTCTGATCAGTTTCATGTATGTGTGGATGCTCTTACTCCTTCAAAGAGCTATATCATCTTATGAATTCATTATACTATCCCTCTGTAACTTCTTCTTACACAATAATCAACATTTGTAACATTACATTACATTACATACTTATATCTACAAATCCGAATAGGCACGACCCAAAACAAATAACTAGTCGGCCCTAAAACAAAATATACAACGATTCTGAACAAGTCGGCCCAGGCGTGTTTACTATAACATTAATTACATTATTACAAACTTATAACTAAAGGTGCTTAGCCATTACAATATAAAATCATACACGCTAATCAAATCTATAGTCGACTTCCATGCTCTATTTCCTGGACTGCAGGTCTACTAATCTGCCTGTAACTTTTCCGTATTGATGTTCCATACTCTGCGCGTTTGGATCTAGCATATATATACACCATAGAGTATATATCTAAGCATGCATGTTCTGGTGTGATCTCTAACACATGTGATAATGTGCTGATCTTTGTATCTCTCTGTCTGTCCTATTTTATGTACTTAGTCATTTTATCTTCTAAGTTATCTTTGATAGAAACTTAGTATGACTTTGTTGCCATGATTGACAACATAAAATAAGTCATGCTTCCTCAGGAAGTCAACTTGCCAAGATGAATTTCCTCCATAAATCTAGGTTCATTTTGAGGGATCCAAGTGCATGGAGATTTCATCACTTCAAGAAGATTGAGGTTAAGGAATCAAAATAGACATCACATTTACACGTGTAAAGGAAAGTTCAAATCATGGGAATGAGAAAAATTTCAAGAATGAACATGGATAAAATTTGACAAGATGAAGCAATTTGGGAATATGCCATCACAATTGAAGGCTTGATTATTTTGAGTATCAAGAGATATTTTCTCATCTCCAAAGGATTGATAAAACCTATGAGATGAGGATGTTGAGGTGGCGCCCACGTGTCTTGTATAAATCATAAAATTTCAATTACATATGTCGAAGAAAATTCAATCTTATTATGCCAAGTATACAATTTTCTCATTGGCCCTCAAAAGAACTATAATTCTCCTATTAGTCCACAAGGTGATGCCTTCATGTAATTGGATGAAAGTGTGATGCAGAAACATCTTGGGATGTGGTAATCCTATATCAACCAAAAATATGTTTGTTTGATCTTGGTAGCTTTTTGGAGACTGCTCGATAAAGTGCTCGGTAACTGACATTATGTGCTTGATTGCAATATTGATGGTTTTTTCCATTGATTGAGATTCGTTACTTTTTTTGGCTGGCTTCAACATTGGGTCTCGCTAGTTGTTCCTGACTGCTTGGTGGTTTCACCAATTGGTCTCTATTTCTCGGCATTCTTTCTCACTGAGTTGGTTTTTGGATGTTGGATATTGTGGCGGACCTGTGCATTTAGTTTTTGTAGAATAATGAATGTTGGGGTCTCTCATTGGGATTTAGGTAGACCTAAATCTGGGTCATTTTTTGTTTCCTGTTGGATGTTTAGGATATTTTGGGGTTGTCCTTTTCAGTAGCCTTTTGTATAAAAGTAGTGTTATGTTCTTAGATTAGAGAGAGAATTAGCAGTAGACAGTAAACACTTAGATAGTAGATTTGGATCAAGGATTTGTGACCTCCCATGTATGAGAACTATTCTGTAAAGACTTTTGATGTATTTGGCCATAATGGGGAAGACCTTACAACCTAGGATGTATGAGATTTGATGAAATAATATAAAGTCTATATTCCTTCTCTCCTTCTCTGTGTTTAAAATCTTTTGTGTTGTGTTTTGTAAGCTAGTTTAGTAGCTGGGAGTGCCATTAGCCCTAGTTACTATCCCTCCTTGTATCAGATGGTATCAGGGTGAAGGTTAGATCTAAGGTTCCTTCTTGTAAGTCCTATTTGGTTAATTTTTTGTGGTGTAGAAAATTGTGATCTGACCTACAATTGCAAAGGGTTTCAGGATGGTTCGTGGGAGAGGAAATGCAGATCCAGGCTTAGATGATATGCTAAGACAGATTGATGAGAGACTAGAAGCTGTTGAGACATCCCAACATTGATGAAGATGTCTTGAGGATGTTAGTGATGATGAATTTGAGGAAGTACAAGGAAAATCTGCACCTGCACTTGTTACGGATCAGGAAGAAGAAAGATTCATGCAAGTTTTGACAAGTTTGAAGTCCACACCTTAGTTTAATCCTCCTGAGTATAGTGGGAAATTGGATTTGGATGAATTGATAGACTAAATAACTGAAATGGAGAAATAATTTGAGTATGAGAATGTAATAGAGGAGGAAAAGGTGAAGATTGCAAGTACACACCTGAAAGGTCATGCATCCTTATGGTGGGAGCATCTGCGATTGGATTGAAAGAAGAAGGGTAAAGATAAGATCAATATATGGGATAAGATGATAAAAAATTTGAAAGGAAAGTTTCTGCCTTGTGATTACCAAATTAACCTAGTTAGGAGAATGCAAATTTTGAAGGAAAAGGATAGCTTTGTGAAGGATTACACCAAGGAATTTTACAGATTAGATATCACATTCGGACATGATGAAGATGAGATGGAAATAATAGAAAGATACTTGAATGGATTAATAAGTTCTATACAAGATGAGATCATCTTAGTAAAGATGGAGAGTATTAAGGAGGCTTATCATTTTTCCCTATAAGTTGAGGATAAATTGAAGAAGATACAAAAAGGACAAAGAAGAAGTGGTAGATTCCCTAGAAGAAGAGGTAGATCTTATGCTAAAAATAGTAGATCTTCTCAGGACAAGAAAAATCAAGACACACATAAAGACAAAGACAAGACCGAGTGCAAAGGTGGAAGTTCATTCTGAGGAAGACACAACTACTCCTGAGCTGGATATAGTAGAAGAGGGTTCCAAGGAACTTGTTACAATTGTGGAGAAGAGGGACATAGATTGTTTGAGTGTACACATGTGCTAGCAAGAAATTTGGTATTAGTAGAAATACATTGGTGCGAGAAGAGTCACCAAATTAACTGGAGAAGGATGGAAACATAATGGTCAGAAGAATATTATGCAGCGAGAATAATAAGAAAGATCCGATAAGAAAGAGTTTGTTCAAGACTAGATCGAGAGTTGCAGAAAAAGTTTGGAAAGTGATTGTTGATAGTGGAAGCTCAGAGAATCTAGTATCTGAGGAGATGGTCACCAAGTTACAGTTGGAAAAACTAAAGCACCCAAAGGCCTATGAGATTTCATGGATCAAGGATGAGCATACACTTATGATGAGTGAACAATGTTTTGTGAATCCAAAAATTGGAAAGTATTATGATAAGGTGTTGTGTGATATTATGCCTATGGATTGTTGTCATATTTTGTTGGATAGACCTTGGCAATATGATAGAAATGCTATACATGACGGAAGATTGAATAAGTATACTATTTGTATTGATGGTAAGAAAAAAATATTATTACCTTTAGTTGAAGAATTTATTGTTGGGATATGCACATTTGTGAAATTTTGTTTGATGGAAGGTAGGTCGTTTGTTAGGGATTTGAAGATAAATGATGTATGTTATGCTTTCATTCCTAACAAACAAAGTGAGAAAGAAAAAGATAAAACTCTCGAGGAAGTTGAAAAGTTGGTTACCGAGTACAAGGAGATCATTTTAGATAATGTGCATGATGATTATCTACCGATGAGAGATATTAGTCATTGTATGGACCTGATTCCTAGAGAAAGTTTTCCAAACAAGGAGCCACGCCTATTGATACCAACTGAGATTGAAGAACTCAACCAAAAAGTTAATGAGTTCTTACATAAATGTTTGATAAGAGAAATTTTGAGTCCATGTGTAGTACTAGTTATGTTAGCACCTAAGAAGAATGGAGAATGATGAATGTGTACTGATTCAATAGCTATTAACAAGATCAAAGTTATGTATCGGTTCCCTATACCGAGGATGGATGATATAATGGATTTTTTGAGTGGAGCAAAATATTTTACTAATATTGATTTGAAGAGTGGATATCATCAGATAGGAATTATAGAAGGTGATGAATGAAATACTTCTTTCAAGACAAAATATGGTTTGTATGAGTGATTCGTTATGCCTTTTGGTTTAACTAATGTGCCGAGTACTTTAATGAGGTTAATGAATGAGGTTTTGAAGAAATTATTGGGTAATTTGTGATTTTGTACTTGGATGATATTCTAATATTCAGTAAGACCAGAGAAGAGCATTTGACACATATAAGACGTGTTGCAGAGATTGAAAGAGGAAAAGTTTCTGATTAATTTAAAAAAGTGTTCCTTCATGAAATAAGAACTTGTGTATTTAGTCTTTGTGATTTAAAATGATGGTTTGAAGATGGATCCTAAGAAGCTGAAGCTATACTTGATTGTGCTACACCTAAGAATGTCAGTGAGGTAAGATCATTTTATGGATTAGAATTTTTTTACCGAAAGTTTATTATAAATTTTAGTTCAATTTGTAATTCTATGACTAAGACAATGAGAGGAGACAAAAGAGAATTCAAGTGGACAGATGGAGTTGATAAGAGTTTTGAGAATTTTAAGTAGAAGGTTGTTGAATTTCCTGTGTTATCCTTACCTGATTTCAATAAGGTATTTCAAGTTGAGTGTCATGCAAGTGGAAGTACAATAGGAGCTATGTTGAATCAAGAAGGTAAACCTATTTCTTTCTTTAGTGATAATTTGAATTATGCTGAGAGGAATTCTACTATGTATAATCAAGAATTCTATGCTATTATTCAAGCCCTGAATAAATGGAGACATTATTTTATACCAAGTGAATTTTTGTTGTATACTGATCATAAAGCTTTACAATATTTGGGTAGTCAGAATAAGCTGAATCAAAGACATGAAATGGGTAGAGTATTTGCAGAGTTTCACATTTGTGGTAAAGAATAAGAGTGGATTTTCTAATTGAGTTGTTGATCCATTGAGTAGGAGAATATCTTTGTTGACTGAAATCAAATTTGAGGTTCTTAGTTTTGATGATATGAAGCATTTGTATGAAAATGACCCTGATCTTTCTTAGCCATGGAGAATGTGTAGAGCACCTATTCCCAGTCAACCAAGTAATTATGAAGACTATTTCATTCAATATTGTATGTTGTTCAAAGGTATTCAGTTATGTATATCGAGAGGATCAATGAGAAACAATTTGATAAAGGAGAGACATATTAGTGGTTTGGCTAGACAGTTTGGTATTGATAAGACATTGATTTTTCTTAAGGAAATGTATTTTTGGCCCCATTTGTATAAGGATGTTCAGAAATCTATGAATATTTGTGGAGTTTGTCAAGTTGAAAAAGGATTAAGTTAGAGTACTGGTTTGTATACACCGATTTCTGTTCATGAGAAACCTTGGAGTGGTATTAGCATGGATTTTTTTCTTGGCTTACCGAGGACAACACAATGTAATTATTCTATATTTTTTTGTGGTGGATAGATTTTCCAAGATGACACATTTCATACCATGTAGGAAAACATTAGAGGGGGTACATATAGTAGATATTTCCTCCAAGGAGATTGTCAAATTGCATGGATTACCGAAGAGTATAATTCTCACCGAGATAGTAAGTTTGTTGGCTATTTTTAGAAAAAACTTTGGAAGAAGTTAGACATAGAGTTGAAGTATAGTTCTAAATTTCATCTAGAGACTGGTGGACAAATAGAGGTTGTAAATGGAATTTTGGGTAACATGTTGAGATGTTTAGCTGGAGATAAACTGAGTAATTGGGATTTGATGTTAGCACAAGAAGAGTTTGCATATAATAATTCAGTGAATAGGAGTACTAGCAAGATACCTTTTCATATTGTTACTGGCATGCAACTAAGAGGTATGTCATATTTGAGAGATATTTCTTGTGAAGAGAAGACAAGTGTTAAAGGAAAAGAATTTGTTGAGTTTATGAAAATATTGCATGAGGAAGTGAAACATAAACTGCATAAAATTAATCAGAAATACAAGGATAGTGTAGATAGATCAAGAATACATATAAGACTTTTGAGATTGATGATGAAGTAATGGTTCATTTGAAGAAAGACATATTTCTTGTTGGAACATATGGTAAATTGAAGATGAAGAAATTTGTTCCTTACAAGATATTGAGGAAGTTTGACAGTGGAAATGTTATGAAATAGAATTACCTAATGACATGGATATATCACCTATATTCAACATTTTAGATTTGTATGAGTATCATGGACCTAATGAAGAAGTGATAGTGTTGACTGATTATCCTAAGAAACATGTAGAAGAAGCTGAACATATTAGGGTTGATAATGGGTAAATCTTGGCCCTTCATTGTAATTGAACAAATATAAAAGGACAAGGCCTTCTCATTTGTAATAGGTTAGAGATTAGAGTCATTAGGGAGAGGAGGAGATTATATTAAGAATAGAGGTAGAGTGGGAGAGGAGACTTGTTGAAATTGTTTCCATAATGCTAATAAAGTAATTTTTGATTCATTTTTGGTCTCCATGATGGATTACTTGTGTTTCTTTGTAGTCTTTCATGGTTTATTTAATTCCTCACTTAGAGTATATTTTATTTCATGGTGTTTAGAAGTAGTATTTAGTTGAATGTAATTGATTTTGGACGTATCTTTGGTGTTTTTGTTGTTAGATATGGGAGGAAGTCATAGGAGAGTTGAGCCCATTGATTCTGAGAGCCTCAAGACTTAGCACAAAGTCTGAAATATCTTAAAGGAGGGTAATCTTACTACATATCTTAAGCATATTTATTGTTGGGACCCGAGTGTCATAGATTAATTTTACCAAGGTTGGAAGGATGGGAGTGTTGTTATATTTTGGGGGAAGGTTTGCAATGATGAGAATGTGATGGGAGAGGTGACTGTCTACCAATGGAAGACATGAAAATTTATAGGGACTGCAAATATTCAAATCATTCTATTCAAAGATTCCCTAAAATGGACGAGGATCTAGAGAAGATGGGGAAGAACACAAGAAAGAAGACCAACTATAACCCATCCAATCTAAAAAAGGTATCAAGCTAGGTCCTTAAAGTGTTCATGGATTACATAACATTGGATGGTAATTTCACTCATATTTATGGGCACCATTTTGTGTTGATAAATAAATATCTCCATAATGTGAGAGTTTCTATTCATTTTAATATTTGTTTGTCTCTTAACACTAGCTTTTAATACCATAGGAAGAATCCTGATAAAAACCCTATTCTCCATGATGGTCTGTTGGTGGTCATTTTTTTTATTACAACTCCCTTCTTATCCCCTCTAATCCTATCACTATTTCTAAGGGAGACGACACCACTATAGGGGAGATAAAGGATGAGTCTATTGATGAGGAGGATACTGAATGTGGGGAAGATTAGAATGCATCATCCTCTAAGTTGAAGAAGATCTCTAAGTCTAAAGCTAATGCCAACAATAGAGGAAGAGGCAAAGATAAAAACTTGGAGGAGGAGGACTACGTCCCCTCTACTAAAATCAAGACCACTCCTAAATCTTGAAAAATGGATGATTTGTCTGTGAAGAGTAAGGAAAAACCCTATAGGAAGAAGAAGAGTTGTAAGGAGATTGTCTCCTTGCCCCCTACTATTGATAGTGTTGTGGCTAAAGAGACTTCTCCTTGGCCTTGTTGGTGTTTTAATTTGAGTTTTACACTTTATAAGCTACCAATATACCTTTAGATGGATTTTGAAGAATGGTTAGTTCCAAATATGGGAAAATCTAAGGTAACTAGACCAACTATAGGGACAAGACTACCCTCTATAGTTTTGGTTATGCAAGACCAAGGTGGGTACACCTAATCCATCTCAATATACAATACTTTACAACTCTCTCTGGATTTAAACAACAAAAAATGGTAGGAAAGTACTAAATAATAACCACTCATTCATTGACTCTCAATTACCATGAAGAACATACAACCCACTGTTAGGAATAATAGTCCACAAGTTAACTGAGAGGGGGGATGAATCAGTTGTAGTATAGATTATTAAACTTTAAACTTTACTAACCATATCAGCAAATGTAGATAATAACACAGTAATAGACAACACCATAACACAATATTTTTTAATGAGGAAACCTTGTTAAAGGTAAAACCCCAGTGGGAATTAACACTGACAAATAATGTACTAAGAGTATAGTATCCCTGTTAAAAGATATTATCCCTGTTAGGATCTTGTTACAACATTACAGTACACAGTCCCTGTTAGGAGTCAAAGGAAATAGTAGGCTCACTATCAAGGAACACTTCCCAAAGAAGGTTAAATACACCCTCAAGGATTTACAATTCGCATCAAGTGTATATATCAAATACACAATCCAAAGAACTATCTGATAGCAACTATCTTTGCTTGATCAGTTCCAATGAAGTATCAACACTTCTCTCTATCCAGCAGTCAAGCTTCGTAGCTTCACAAATATTTTCTCTTCTCTTTCTCTAACACACTTTTCACAAATGAAAAGATCACTCATACATACCCTTTTACAATAACCCATTAGGTCAGCCAGTTAAGCTTTCCTAATAAATAATTAACTAGGTTGGCCAATTAAGGCTTCCCATCATACAAATAATTACATAAGCCCTTGCTAAGATACACATGGTACCTATAACAAGTATACAACATTTACAATTCATCACAAATACTTCCAGATCTACAATCCACTTTCATAATTAATTTCCACACGTTACAAGTTTGAAGTCAGCCAAGAAATAGATCTTCTCCAAAACACACGCCACTACTGACATCATCAGTACCCAAATAGAAATAAAAATAAACCCATTTCACTATCATATGTTGTCTCTCTATCCATAAGCTCACAAGTTCTGAAACATCTTCCTTAGTAAGATATACCCAAAACATAGAGACCTTCTCTGTCTAGAATCACAGTTGTAGTCCACAAAAAATAGTCTTCACCAAATGAACTGTAACCAAAAATGATATCATCCAACAATATCCCCCTTTGGCATTGATGGAAAAATATGGGAAAATCCATATGCATCAACCCAAAATTACTTTCTCTCAATACAATCTTCTCAATATCCTCAACATAAATTTCCTAAAATAGTAGGGATTTTCTCATAGATTCCTTCCCCCTTTGGCAAAAATGGAAAAGGGTGCCATAACTCATCTGTAGTCTTTAGTATCTTTTTCAAATCTTCATGTTTGATCAGGTGCAATATCACCCAAATTTGCTCCATAGTGTTCTCCTACAATCACTCCCCCTAAGGAGTAGATACATAAATCAAGTCCAGAGAATAATATAGCTCTGAGATCCACTGGACTAATGCATATCTGCATCATTTTAATTAACACTGGGAGGGGCCATCATGCCAACCATGCCTCTGAGGTATTTAAAAGCATCTTTTGGCAAAGGTTTAGTAATATATCTTCTATATGTTCCTTTGTGCTTATGTACTCCAGTTTAATCTCCTTAGTAGCTACCTTCTCCCTCAAGAAATGATACTTGATAGAAATATATTTAGTCTTTGAGTTCATTACAGGATTCTTTGACATGTTTACTGTACTTGTGTTATCACAATGAATAACCACTGGCTCCTTGAAAATTATTCCAATATCTTCCAGCATTTGTTTCATCCAAACAACTTGTGTGCAATTAATTGCAGCAACTACATATTCTGATTCAGCAATAGATTGAGCAATACAATTCCACTTCTTGCTTAACCAGGAAACCAATCTCTTCCCAAGGAAAAATGCACCACCACTTGTGCTCTTTCTATCATCCATATTACCTTCCCAATCAGCATTAGTAAAAGCCTACAAATTAAAATCATCATATTTTTCATACCATAATCCATACTCTACTGTTCCTTTCAGATATCTAAAAATTATTTTCACAGTAGCAAAGTGTATTTCTTTAGGATCTGCCTGATATCTAGCCACAATTCCAACTACATTGGTAATATCTAGTCTAGTGTGTGTCAAATATTGTAAACCTCTAATCATTGACCTGTACTTAGTCTGCCCAACACTTTGAGTCTTATCACTTTTAGTTAGTTTGTTCCTTGTTATAATGGGTGTACCAACAGGTTGACAATCTTCCATTCCAAATTTCTTCATCATTTCCTTAAGGTACTTGGTCTAAGATATAAAATTCCATTTTTACTCTGATTAATTTGCAAACCAAGAAAAAATTTCATCTCACCAATCATTGACATCTCAAACTAATTCTCCATTTCTTTAGCAAACTTTTTACTCATTTTATCATTTCCTCCAAAAATGATATCATCAACAAAAACTTCTATAATTAAGATTCCATCTTCATAAGTTCTTAAATACAAATTACTGTCTACATTACCTTTTCTAAAACCAAGATGAGGTAGATTTTTATCTAGTCTTGCATACCATGCCCTCGGTGCTTGTTTCAGTCTATACAGTGCCTTCTTCAGTTTGAAACCATGTTTTCATCATCTGTCAAAGGAAAACCATCAGGCTGCTCAATGTACACTTCTTCTTCTAGGTCACCATTCAAGAATAAAGATTTCACATCTATCTGATACACTGTGAAGTCTTTATGTGCAGCATAAGCAAGGAATAGTCTCACAGCTTCTAGTCTAGCAATAGGTGCGAATGTTTCTTCGTAGTCTATGCCTTCTTGTTGTGAGTAGCCTTTACATACTAGTCTAGCCTTGTTTCTTACCACTATACCTTCCTCATCCATTTTTTTTTTGAAAACCCACTTAGTTCCAATCACATTCTTGGTTTTAGGTCTTGGAACCAACTCCCATGTATTGTTCTTCTTTATATTCTCTAGTTCTTCTTCCATGGCTTTATTCCAAGATTCATCTTTACGTGCATCATCACTAGTCTTGTGTTTAGCTTGAGAAACCAAACAGATCTCACCTCTAACTTTATATCTAGTCATCATGCCTTTTCTTGTATCACCAATAATTTTATCTTCAAGATGGTTTTTCTTGACATACCCTGGATTCTTCAATGTCTCGGTAGCTTCTGCCTGTTCTTCTTCTTCAATCTCATACTCAGTCATCAAGGGTTCTTCAGGTTTAGCAACAACTTCTCTTGTTTCTATTATCTGACCACAATCAGACATTCTTTCCTAAATTTGAAATTTATCATCTATCCTCACATTGGCGCTTTCAATTAGTTTTCTCAATCTCATATTGAAACATTTATATGCTTTACTCTTAGTAGAATAACCAAGAAATATTCCTTCATCACTTCTAGCATCAAACTTGCCTATCTCATCATCTCTCTTGATATAGCATTTACTACCAAATATTCTGAAATATTTCATAGTAGGTGTATGATCAAACCATAATTCATAAGGGGTTTTATTTGTACCTTCTCTAATCTGAATTTTGTGTAGTGTGTACATAGCAGTTCCAACTGCTTCTCTCCAATGAACATGTGATACATTTCCTTCTAGCAACATAGTCCTAGCAGCATCTAATATAGTTTTCTTTCTTTTCTCTGATATCCCATTATATTGTGGAGTTCTAGGAGCTGAAGTCTATTTATAGATTCCATTTTCTTCACAATATGTGTTAAACAGTTCTGATGTAAATTCTCCTCCTTTGTTTGATCTCAAACATTTCATCTTTAAACCAGATTCATTCTCAACTTTTGCTTTGAACAACTTGAATTTTTCAAATGCCTTAGATTTCTCTCTCAAATATGTAACCCACATCATTCTATAAAATTCATTAATAAAGGGTATAAAATACATTTCACCATAGTATGATCTTGTTCTTGTAGGGCCACACAGATCTGTATGCACTAGATCCAACTTCCCTTTTGCTGAATAGGATTTTCTCTTGAAAGTGCTTCTAGTTTTTTTCCCCATAACACATTATCTACACATAGTATTAGATGGCTTAGCAATTTTAGGTATATCTCTTACTGCTTTTGTCATACTTGCCTTGACAATGTTGTCAAAATTAACATAACAAAATCTTATGTGCCATAACCTGCCGTCATCAATCTTTACAATAAAACAAGTAGCTTCAGATGTGTTTAGTTCAAATACATTACCTCTAGATTTAGTACCATATGCTATCAAGTGAGACCTATTTTTCTCCTGTGTTTAGTTGATAACCCTTGTCCACTAGCTGTCCAACACTCAACAAATTATGCTTGAGTCCATCAACAAGTAGTACATTGTCAGTGTTAGTGTTACCATCCAATGAGATAGATCCAATCCCAATAATAAGTT
>MU225789.1:2509375-2528157 GCA_018584345.1 Thuja plicata
CAACTCGAGATACTAATGCTTTTTCCTCATGCATAGGTTCATCATCCTTAATAGAAATGAATCCAATTTCATCAAAGTTATCATCCTCATCATCAGATATTCCTTCACTAGCATAATAACATTCCTTGTCCTTTGAGAATTTAGACTTGAAAAAATTAGGTTTGTGCTTTGGAATTCTTGTAGGACATCTAGATGCAAAATGACCAATCTTATTACATGAAAAACATTTCAAAGGTGATTTTCCTTCAAAATTACCCTTACCTCTCTTTTCTCTTCTGGAAATTAGTGCAACAATTTTATCTAGCTTCCTTTCTTCTTCCTGTATCTTTTCCCATTCATCAACATAGGCTCCAAGTTCTTCTCTAAGATCATTACTGCTTGTGCTTGCATTTCCAGCTAAGGTCTTCTTGTTCTTGTGCACGACTGCTTTGAATGCTGACTCAACTTTAGGTAAAGTGTCTCCCAATTTGGTGGCCTCAAATGTAGTTATTTTTCTAATCAACATCTCTCTAGTGAAGTTTGATGTCAAAGGTATGATATCCTCTATAGCCTAAACCTTGGTTTTGTATGCAGATGTCAAAGCTCTCAGTATCTTTGCAATTACTTCTTCTTCACTATAAGTTCCTCCAGAGTTCCTAATACCAGTCACCACCTCAGTAATTCTTTGTGCATATGCTCTGATGTTCTCATCTTCTCTCATCTTTAATTATTCCATCTCTATTTTCCATTTCTATAACTTTTCTTGCTTTGTAAATTTGTCTCCAACATATAGTGCTTCCAGTCTTGACTAAATTTTGTGTGCAGAGTCCAAGTCCTTTACTTCAGTGAATTCTCCTTCTTATAGAGCACTGATTAGGGATTCCCTTGCAACAATATTACATGAAAATAGATTATTCTAATCATTAGTGGCCTTATCTAATTCATCCTCATTTGCTAACTTTTCTTTCTTCTTTGTGATCATCCAGTAGTCAAGTCCTAGACACACCAAATCTGTTCTCATCTTGTTCTGCCAACTGTCAAAGTTTTCAGGATCAAACTTCCGACTATCCTTCCTGTAGTAATTCATCTTTAGGATCACCTCAAGCTATTAAACTTTCTCTCTGAGGACCAGTAGCTCTGATACCAATTGTTAGGAATAATAGTCCACAAGACAACTGAGAGGGGAGTGAATCAATTATAGTATAGATTATTAAACTTTAAACTTTATTAACCATATTAGCAAATGTAGATAATAAAATAGTAATAGAAAACATGATAACACAATATTTTTCGATGAGGAAAACCTATTAAAGGTAAAACCCCATTGGGAATTAACACCCACAAATAATTTACTGAGAGTATAGTATCCCTGTTAAAAGATATTAGCCCTATTAGGAGCTTGTTACAACATTATGGTACACAGTCCCTATTAGGATTCAAAGGAAATAGTAGACTCATTTACAAGGCACACTTCCCAAATAAGGTTAAATCCACCCTCAAGGATTTACAATCTGCATCAAGTGTATACAGTAAATACACAATCCATTGACCTGTCTAATAGCAACTATATTTGCTTGATCAGTTCCAATGAAGTATCAACACTGCTCTCTATCTAGAAATCAAGCTTCACAGCTTCACAAATCTATGCTCTCCTCTTTCTCTACCACACTTTTCACAAATGAAAATATCACTCATATATATCCTTTTACAATAACCCATTAGGTTGGCCAGTTAAGCTTTCCTAATACATAATTAACTAGGTTGGCCAATTAAGGCTTCCCATCATACAAATAATTACATAAGCCCTTGCTAAGATACACATGGTACTTGTAACAAATATACAACATTTAAAATTCATCACAAATACTTCTAGATCCACAACCCGCTCTCATAATTAATTTCCACATGTTACAAGTCTGAAGTCAGCCAGGAAATAGGTCTTCTCCATAACACACACCACAACTGATGTCATCAGTACCCAAATATAAATCAAACTCAACCCATTTTACTATCATATGTTGGCTCTCTATCCATAAGCTTGCAAGTTCTAAAACATCTTCCTTAGTAAGCTATACCCGAAACACAAAGACCTTCTCTATCCAGAATACAAGTTGCAATCCAAAAAAAATAGTCTTCACCAAATGAACTATAACCTCAACATAATGTAACATAGAGTCAAGAGACCTTAGAAGTAAGGTCGGGACACAACCTTCTACATAAATCCAACTTTGATCCTTCTGACTCATCCGTACAGTGTTTGTACACTCATTCTAGTTAAGTAGTCAATCAGTCTTCTCCATACAAATATATGTTGACATCAGTGACAAAACATGAATATCAACAACATGATTAGTAACCAAAATGGATATCATCCAACACCCACAACCATAAAAATCAAAATGATTCTTAAATGGTTTTGATTTAAAATTTTTAGAATATAGCCAAACCCAATCAAACATGTATCATTATAGAAGGTACTAATTATTGATCAATGCTTTATCCATTGGGAAATATCCCTAATGTAGATGCATAACACAGAAACCAACTATTGTCAAAGATTCAAAGCCATAAATACAACTAACCCATACCACACACTTGTAAAATCCTTATGAAAACCAAATGAATCTACATGTCTTGTCCAAAGAAATATTTAATTTGATCGTAGATCAAAACTAAGGAATAACAACATGCACATAGATAAAATCTATGCAATGAATCATAAAATTCACAACTCAAGAAATATGCACAAAGGAGAGACTTGAATCTAGAATATTTATATTAATTACATGAAGAATTATGTTCTTGTATCAGTCTGATTCAAAATATACACCACCTCAATAAACTCAAAAGACCTGAAACTTTCTATTTTATATTGACACTGTCTAGATACAAATATTCTATATCCTTGATTGGAAATAAGTATGCAACTCAATGTTTTTCTATACTTCTCAATTTTCCAGCCCTTTCTAAATGATGTTGGAAATCCTTTTATAGAACAAAGATTGCAACAAACCTTAGATCATTTAGGTCAAGAGCCAACAACCAAAACCCTAATGACCCACATGAAAGACAAAAATAAGAAAAATAACTAGCAACTAAGCTATTACAAGATAATTTCTTATTGGACCACATGGCCTTTGCAATAACTCCAAAATTTCTCTTATTGGCCAAGTAAAACCTTTGTCTTTATTCCTTTGTAGATAAAAATCTGATTTGTAGACTCCAATCACCTTGGGATGTTGGAGAATAGTACCCTAGGGTTATAAAAGGTTTGCAAATCTGATCAAAAACCCCAAATCACCACTTCTCAACATAATTACATTCTTATCCATCAAATTCCCACCCTTCAACATCACATAACTACATAAATGTGATCCAAAAGATAATATTTATCCATCTACTCTCCTATAGCATGAAATGCAGAACCACCGCTTCAAAACCCTCTGGAAAATATTTAAAAATTTAAATATCTGTTATAACGTTCAGCCCTAGCGTAGAAATCACCATCAACGGCCCAGATCAAACTTTATATCCATCTTTAAAACACAGTCGTCGATCATCTTTTAAACACCTGCGAGCTTGAGAAAATGAAACACTCAAGCCCAATCAATGACTCCTTGGACATCCATGTGGAACTACATTATTGGCCTTAGAAATTATTTATCCTTATTTACTTGCGCTGATCGACCTAGAAAGGTGTCATTTAGGTGTGATCCCACAAAAAACTATCCATCATGCAACTCACAATCAAGGTATTATGCCTACCATTGGATTGAATCAAATCAGCTTTAACTTTATCATTCTTTGAAAAATCTGGAACCACAATCTAAGGACACATGTTGCAAAGGCGTGATTCCATGGTGAATAAAATTCCTTCATATTTTATTTATGGTATCACACACACTGTTAGATCAAATCTAATCTAACCGCACATTAACTTCCTTTAGGCTTTGAAACCACAAGCCAAGTTGGACACATGGAATTCATGCATGTTTCCTTGAAGAATAGACAACAAGCATCTTTTGATTAAGGAATAATGCCAACCGTTAAATGAAAGTAGATCTGACTGAACAATATCTATTTTTAAAGCCTGTTGACCCTTGTTCACATATGCTACATGTTAACAAAACATGATTCTATGGTGGATTAACAACAAGCATCTCTACATCAAGGAATCATGCCATTCGTTAGATTGAAAATATGATCAGACTCTCCTTTATGTTCCTTTGGATCTACACTAGTCCTGTCACATGACACATGTCTCATAGGTGTGATACCGTGAAGGATATCCTCCATGCAGCTTTTGATCCTAGAATCGCATCAACTGTTTGATCAACTCATATTTGACCTAACTTTATCTTGCTGCTAGATTAGAAGGAGAGGGCCCCATGATCTTAGAGTGGACACTTATCACCTAAGTGTGATTCCTTGAAGATTAAATTGGCTACATCTTGCAATCAAGACTTTACACACATTCATCAGATCAAAACAAACTTGCTTGACATCTTGCAATGAATAAAACACCGCAAGGACTTTTAAAATTAAGAAATATTAAAACAAGTCCCACTTGGACTTAGGATTTAAAAGGAAACTCCCCCCACATGATGACTTAAAACACATGGGGAAAAAGTCTTAAGTGGCCCAAAAAGGTAACACCATTTTATGAAAGATACGAGAGACCTAGGTTTTTTGACCAAAGAGGAACCAAGGGATGAGAACCAATGACAAATAGGGTTTAAGAACCAGGCTTAAACATTGCATAAACATGAGTAGGATGCAGGCAGTCCTAACAATGGCTCTGATTGGGGATATATGTCTCTTATAGGCATAACAAGATTCTAGAATCTCAGGGTTAAGCAGGCCACCTATGGAAAGGAAAATACCCTATAGCACACACAAAAAACT
The DNA here is from genome assembly GCA_018584345.1 of Thuja plicata. Lineage (NCBI taxonomy): Eukaryota > Viridiplantae > Streptophyta > Pinopsida > Cupressales > Cupressaceae > Thuja > Thuja plicata. The sequence continues at coordinate 2,514,260 of MU225789.1, forward strand.
ACAGAAACATACCTACAACCTACTACCTAGAAGATTTACATTATCTCTACCTCTTTATTTCCCTGACTTGAAGGAGTCAAACGAGGCTTGATGGCCCAAAGCCATCACCAAATTTCTGCTTCAACTTTCCTCTATCATAACAAAAAATTTCATCTCTTTATATTGAAAATAAGCTGAGAATGTCCCTTTCATCTGCCTGATCAGACCCACTAACACTTTCCATTAGTTCACTTAGATAAAATATATAATATCATCATACTCACCATTTGAGCCCATATGGAAATCAGACAAACTTTGAAAAAGTAGACCATGTGGCATATGCATGTTGTATTCATTAGGTAAAAGGAAATCAGACCAAATGCAATATTGATCAATGTCAAACCCAATTCCACATTTTATACAATCAAAACCCAACTGAGAAAGACACTCATGCTCTGCCATATAGCTAGTATCATTTTCTTGAATTTTGTCACTAGTTTGCATATCTATATTAGAGTTCCCTAAAGAACTCACTTGTACATTATAAACCATATGCAAACAATCTTCAAATGTGTAGGTGGGAGAACACTCACATAGAAACTCATCATGTACTTGCATACTCTGAGTAACTGAAAGACCATCCTACAGTGGTTCAATGAATGATTTAGAATCTGAAATATATTCATAATCCATATAATTATCCCAATCAGTACTCAACAATACACCAAGAACCTCTTCATCCTTTGAATCTATAATTCCAATTATGTCTTCTGTCACACTAGTTCTATCTGGATTTCTCAAATATGTGCTTTCACAATGTTACTGCTAGTTTGTATTTGACTGTAATCTATTGATAGTTTGACTTATTATTATCTCAAGATCTAATTTCACTATGCTTATCTAAGTGACCTGTTATGTATTCCATATTAATCATCTTTGTCTTCTCTATCCTTATCCTCAGTTGTGAGAGTAGGTTCGTTAACCTTGACTCAAAATCAAATTCATTTCTATCTCTCTCTCAGTTGGACATTATCCCTTTTATCTTTTGGTCTTGGACTTAGTCAGCACTTTAGATATCACTTCAGCACCTATCAGGAAATCAATTGATTCATCATACCTTCTCTTCAATCTTCTAAGAAAGTGCATCAAGACAATCTTACAATGTCTAAAAGAAAATGGGCTAAATTATGGTCCTAATAATGAGAAAGAAGAGATTCTTATGGAAGCTATATCAAAACAAATTCAAACTTTGAATTTAAAATCTAGGAATTGAAGGGGAAAAAGCATACACCATCCAATAAGTCCTCATTAAGATTTATCTTTCCTTTTCTCTATGATATGATCCATCCATACTTCCATTTTCTTTAAACAAAGAGGCATCTAAGAATAACAAACCCATATTTGATCAATAAAAAATTCATGACCATCCTATATTTGATCAAGAGAGTGGATACAAAGCCCTAAAAGCTATATAAAACACCACAAAGTCTCCCTCCAAAGGGGTTAGTAACCTCATGAAAGAAAAACCTTGGGTTAAACACAAGAGGGAATTCACTCCTTTGGGACAAATATTATGAATCAACATTGGAATAACTTCTTGAGCATGATCTCATCACATTACCTCATGTCACATCATATGGGTTGAAATTTTTGTGTACCTATTGTGCATATCATCAACAAGCATAAAACTTCAGCTTGCATGGAGTTGAAACATAAAATCCAATATCTCATAGATGATGGCATAATCAAAGTGAAAAATCCTAATGATTCATCTAATCTCAAGCATTATCAATATAAGCAATCCATGTCTAGCAATGGTTTACATATCACATCTACTTCTTCCACCATTCCTCCATCTCCCGAAGCTTCAAAACCAACCACACCATCTCTATCAAATAATGAGCCTAATGATGCCTATGTCTACCCTCAAGAACTACCTCAAAAAAAGATCCAATCTAATCAGCATACAAATGCAAGTATTTCTTAGGCTTCAAAGATCATAGACCCAAAGCATCCATGTGTTTCAATGCTTATCATGCCTACTCAAAATGATACTCCATTAGCCTTTCAAGAGTCCCTAATGCAGATCAAAACTCCTACCTTGTCCTTAGAAGTGGATCCATGTAAAGAGGGAAATCCATAGTGTGAAGAAACAAATATCAGTAATGATCAAGATCAATACACCATCCATCCTTATCCAATGGTTGACCAAAGTCACATATCGCAAGAGTCTCATGATGATTTTATCATCCCCTTCCATTTCTTCCAAGAAGATAACCCTCCATACACCATCTTAAGATCCTTGTCAAGATCAGAGTATCCCATCATCCCCTTATCATAATATTTTATATCTACCTATGAAAACCTTCATTCCTCTAAATCCCTTGCATAAAAATAAATCCCCTCAAGCTTCAGTTGCTCCTATCAAAGTTACCATGCAACTATTTATATAAAGATAAATTCTAAAGAGAAGAGCCTTTGTCATGCAACTCACTCTCCAGATGTTGGTATCCCTTCCACACCTTATCTCCCTCCATTTTCATGTAAACAACAACCTTATCCATCCTCCAAGTCCATTCTTGGTCCCTATATCCCAAAGATAAAATTGTCAAACCTTCGATCTATATTGGTTTCTTATATCCCTTCATCCATCATGCCTATCACTACTAGCTTGTCACTCGCTTACCCTATCCCCTATCAAGATCAACAAAGACATGAATCCTTGAACCCTACCTATCAACCAATCCATATGAACCAGCCATATAAGGCCTATTCATTCATAGTTCCCAAATCTTTTGAAAGCAATCTGGATGTACAATGAAAAATCACAAATACAAGAATCCACTTGCATATGAAGATCACTATGTCTAGTCTAATTGACATGTGATTACAAAGAAGAAGGAAATATTCAAGATACTACAAGGGTCCACTAAGCTAAGAATAAAATCAAAGAAAATATTGGTTCCTAAATCCATCATGGAAGAATTGTATTCTAAATCATCCAGAAGTAAAGGAAAATAAAAATTTATCTAGATTTCCAAGTCTCTCTTAAAAGACTTGAACAAAAAGGAAAAATTAGAGTTTGCATCCAAGCTTCCAAAGTCTTCCTCTTCATCTTCATCTAAACATCTCCCATCTTCTAACTCTATTTTGTGCCTCATGTCCCAAAATTGATTACCTTGAATACTTCACCCCCTTCTCTATCCATCTTATGTCCTCATGTACCAAGATCCATATCCACTCATACATCAAAGCCTCAAGCTATTCTATCCATTTTTCCTCCATTCATCCACTACCCTTCAAGGGTTATGTAAATATTGGTCTTAACACCATTTCCATCTACCTCGACACAAACCTTTCAATACCCTATCCAATATACCACACCTGCCTCCTACCCATCCATCCCAAATCCTTCCATTCCTCTTATCCAATCCATCGCATAAATCCTTGGCTACCATCTCCCTTATCCTCCATTTCATTCCCTACCATCACCCTATCATCATCTTTGAGCATAATTTTAGTGGCCTTGGCACGTCATAGCATATCCTTCAAAGGAGCACTATCCAAAGAGAAAGAGACTTAAAGTTCCCCCAAAAAAAAAAAAAAAAAAAAAGTGCCTTGGTGAAAACCTGGTAAACAAGCACCTTGGTATCAAAAGTAAAATAAATAAATCTTTCCTATAGTGAAAACCACTTCTTGTGGTGCCTTGGACAAGTACCATGATGAAAACCTGGCAAACCGACATCATGCCTAGTTCCTCCTACTTGCACTTTTCACTTGGGGGCAAGTTCCTTCTATGTCATCTGATCCATCATATATTACATCCAGCTATCCCATATGCATCCATGTTCCTTCTTGTGATCTTGACAAGGTTGAACATTTCCATGAGCATCATGTATCTTGACATTCATTGTCATTTCCATTAGCCTATTCACTTTCTCTCATCTATGGTAACCTATCGTGATCTTTCTTATCCTAAGTCAATACTTCTTATCCATAAATATCAATTGCACTAATCCCAAAAAATTCAAATATACCTCCATCACCCCTTATCTCGATCATTTTATCCCATCACTATCCTATCTAATTAACCCCTTGGTCTTGATCACAATGAAGAAGAAAAAATGTAAAAATAGTTTCTCAACAAAAATCTTCTTTACATGTCCACTCTTTTGGACCACATACTTTTCATGACATTAGGTCATTATCCTATATGCTATCCACCACTGCTCCATGAGCCTACATTGTTGTATTCTTTTTCCCTAGCCTATGTAATATTGAGGAGAGTGTCCTTGAGGGTTTCATTCACCCTCTTCATTCACCATTTTCTATTTGCCTCATCCATCAACTTTCTAATCCTTCTGTAATGTTCTACTCCTTGCTAGATATTGGAGGCAAACCAATGTGATCTTTCTTGAGAACGAGTAATCCCTAAAAACAGACTAAGAATTGAAAAAAGTACTTAAAAAAATGATCTTGGTGAAAACCTAGTAAACAGGCACCTTGATGCATCAATAAAAAAAATTTAAAAAAAAAAGAGAAAAATACAAAAAATTTAAAAAAGAATAAAAAGTGCCTTGGTGAAAACCTAGTAAATAGGCGCCATGGTAGCAAAAATAGAATCTCTACCAATTAGGTGAAAACCTGGTAAATAGGCACGTCTTGTACTCAATGGCATTCAATCTATCAATAATTAGTCTTGGAAATCCTTTGCTTCATTTTGTACATAAGCTTTCAGTCCCTTTCATGACACTTTGGTTCTTCTGAGAACCCTCTTGGCTTGAAACTGATCCAGAGTCATAGTCTAGGGGAAATCAAATCAGCTTTGTCCCAGAATTATGAGTCAAGTGAGTTATCTTTAATTGATATTTGTTACCAGGAGGCATAGGTTCCTAAATTTGATCACATCTTTGTCTTACAAAAGAGTCAGTAATCTTGTCATTTCTAAAGGACATCTCGCTACTGATGCAAGAGGTGTTTCTAAACACCCTAATCAAAAGTGTTTCTTAACACTATACATTTAAAAATTTTGAAACTGGCTAAAGTATGTTGAACTTCTATTTGTATGCTTTCTATTCTCATTAATTTTTCATCAATCTTTTCATTGTCTACTGCTTGTTGGTGTGGTCCCGATGATCCAACAACGTCAAATAAACTAGGTGTATGTGATAAGAGCTCTTGCATTAAGCTGAAAAAGTCTCGCATTCCTCGATCCTATTTACTTGTATGCAAAGATGAGGTCAGAACTATCTCCTTGATTGTTATTTCTCTGCTTGTTTACGCAAGATCACACTCATGGTTATCATGGCTTTTAATACCTCGATACTGGTGTACTCTTGCAACATCAACTAGAAACAACGTTCAGGTCATATCATCTTTTGTGCCCTAATGATTACATTAGTTTCTCATAGCTTATCCAATGAAATTCATATTCATATTCTTATGATCACAGTGGCACCAGTAAGGATTGTATCAACTCTAATGTTCCAAAAATGCTTGATGATGAAAAATTTCAAAGCTAAAAGTTCATTGACTACACCTTAGGTTGCATTCATGTTAGTCTTGCATCTGCATCTGCCTAGTGTTGAATCGACATAATAACGATGTCTCTCTCCATTGTGAAGGATCTGAGGTTCTTATCAATCAATCTTCCTTTTTCCAAGTGGTTAGTTGTGCATTTATTGACATGAAAATGACATCCCTGCCTAATTCGACTGTCCTGATTCCATTTTCAAGATCACAATTAAAATTTGAAATTGTTTTACTTGTCATTTTTGAATTTTAACTTTTTCAGTCAACTACAGCTGACCACTTACACAATCAATCTATCTGGACTCCAAACCAATGGAAATCTCTTATACTTTCTTTTGGCTAATCCTCTTGTCATCAATTTTAGTCTAATATTGGTCAAACAAGACTTCCCATTAAGTACAGATTTTGTCCTAACAACTTGGGACCTATTTCTAATTAGAAAAACTTATTCCTGCATCATGTTATCAATCAAATTACTTTCGATCATTGGGGCACCTATCCATATTTTGATTTTTCTCTCGAGGGGGCAGGATCAGGACGTCAACATTCTAGTGATCACATCCTCAATCAAGACCCCATCGCTTGGGGCATCACAACTTCATTGCATCAAATGAAGTTGAGATCATCTTAGATCAAAAACAACCTAATTAATGGTCTTATACAATGGTGAATACACTCGAAACCAGACAAGATCAGTCTTATATGGCCTATTCATTATTGAAATGAGATACATTGATCAAATTGGCTTCATTGCTTCAAATCAATTTAATTTTCTTTCTATAAAATTTCTTAATGGTAATCAGTTTCATCACTTCAAATATAACTGGTTATTCATTCAAACCAATCACAAGGTTTAATATTTCCTGACAGATGTTCAGGTCATCACTTCAAATCAAACTTTTGTAGGTCTTATCACTAACAGGTCTTTGAATCAATGCGTTGATCACACATCAATTCAAAGAGGAGAAAATGTAGTGACCTAAAAGTGGTCACCTAAATCGTAGACCCCTAATCTCAATTATTTATCAAAAACCCTAATCTTGATTATTCTAAGCCCTAAACCAAACAAGTAATTTATCAATTTCAAGCTGATTTGACCTAAAACCTAGGTCCTAATTAATCATCATAATTGATTAATTAATTAATTCCTATAAATACCATACAGTGGAAAATAAAGCTTAGGTTAATTATTTAAATGATATTCTAATATATTAATTAAATAAAATTACTAAATTGTCAATAAAATCCAAAAAGGAATTAAATTAATTAATAAAAACAAAATGTGCATTTAAAATCATTTAAATCTTTAAAAATGCATATGATGTCATCAATTTCAGTTAAGTGATGATCAAATTGGAAACAAATATGTTTTATTCAGTTAACTTATTCTTATCTTTTCTTATTTTGGAAATAAAGTTGTTAACCAAAAGCTGATTTTGAAAGTTTCCAAAATAACTGATCTATCAGTTCAGTCAACTGACTCTCTTGACCAATCATATTCTTTTCACATGGATTGCGCTTCCTCATATCGAATCATGTCCACTCTTTGGATTTCAATCTCAACCGTCGATACGAGAGAGATCTCTATATAAGAGAACCTATTTTCCTTTACAAAGGACCTAGATTTTATTATCATTATTATACTGTTTTGCATTCTAGCATTCTAAGTTTTGAGCATTTTAGCATTATTAATTAATTTTTTAGTATATTTCAAAGCATGCAAACTCTATAATTAGAGCACATTTGATTTTGAGCTTTTAAAAAGAATCATTCACATTTCATTTGGTGCTTTAAAATCAATCATTTTTAGCTTGGATTAAAAAAAATCTTGCATTTGCATAAATATATTTCTTAATCATTTAGATCAATCATCCAACACTGTAAATCCTTTATTTAGAACAAGTGTAGTCACTAGAATTTGTGATGACCTGAGAGAAAAGTTCAAACTCCTACCTACTAGAAGGTAATGAGTAGCTTCCAGTTAGTTTAGGTAGTATTCGTAGTTTGATTTCATATTTTCTAACAAGCTAACCATTTAATGGTTCATTTAAGTGTGTGTTGCAGCTTGCAGGTACTTGGACACTTTTCACGTGCACATAGGGAAAGTGGCCAATATTAGAATTTTTAAAAATGGCACAGTTGTTGGTACTAATTCAGACGGTTCTTTAGGAGGCACAATTATCTTTTGGAACCAGAACATCTTGTCTGGGGTTGTTGTGGATGAGTTAGATCATATGCTCTTCGTGCGCTTGTATAAGTCACAGGATGACTTATCTTGGGTTGTCACTAATATCTATGCCCCTAATACTAACAGTTCTATGAATAAATTTTTTAAAAAACTTTCTCACTATAGGGATTTGTTCTCCAATAGTTGTTGGCTTATTATGGGAGATTTCAATAATCCTTTGAGAGAGAATGAAAAATATAAGGGATTTCCCTCGTATTTAGATGGGTTTTTAGATCTGATGGAATTTATTAACTCTCAATCTCTTATGGATGTTGACCTTCAAGGTACTAACTACACGTGGTCCAATAGAAGAATGGGTAATTATCTGATTTGGGCTCTCTCTCTCTCTCTCTCTCTCTCTCTCTCTCTCTCTCTACCATTATAAAGGTTGGCTTTGATCATTTTCTTATTTCTTTCATGTTTGATCCTATAAAATACAAAAGGAAATTTCCTTATAGATTTGAAAAAAGTGGTTGTCGCGTCCCTCCCTAGAAAAATGTATTAAATACTAGTAGAACATAGATTGTAAAGGCTCTTCTATGAATAGAGTTTCTAAGAAACTTAAAATTATCAAAGGGAAAGTTAGGAGTTGGAACAAAGAGATATTTGGAGATACCTTCCAGCTAAAGGATGATATTCATCTTGATCTTAAGGAAATCTAGGATATAATCTAACAGGATGGGATCTCTTTGGATTTAAGGGATAAGGAATCCACCCTCTTGACTAAATACCATGATCTTATAGCTAAGGAGAAATTTTTCTAGAGACAAAGATCTAGAGCTCTTTGGTTGAAGGCTGGTGACAAGAACACTAAATATTTCCATATGAACACTCTCAAGCAAATGATGGCTAGTAGAATTGGAAATATTCAGTCATATCATGGTGCCTTGACTAAGGAGGATGACATCATGATTAAAATTGTCAAGTTTTTCTCTTCTCTTCTATCCTCTAATTTAAATCTTAATCGTCTGGAGCAGGATAAACTTATTGGCTTTATCCCTTTAGTCTTTAATGATGATCATAATAAGACCATTTATGTTGTCCCTTCCAATAAGGAAATAAGTGATTTTTTTTTTCTTTTGAAGGGGAGAAGGCCCCTAGCTCAGATGGTTTTCCAATGTTCTTTTTTCATAAATTCTGGTATATTGTGGAAAAAGATATCTTTGGTGTTGTTAAATAATTCTTTTGTTCAATAAATATTTTGAAAGAGATTAATGCCACTTTTGTGGTCCTCATTCAAAATTTCAAGGGGTTGATTTTCTAGACAATTTTAGACCTATAAGCCCATGCAACTCTCTATATAAAATTATTTTGAAGATTTTAACCAGTAGATTGTTGGTCATTCTTCCCCTGATTATTTTTCCCCAACAAAATGGATTTTTCCCTGGAAGACATATTCTTGATTTTATTATTATGGTCCATGAGAATATCCATTTGCTGGTGAAGGCCCAGATACAGGGCTTTATTTTGAAACTTTATCTATCCAAGGCATATGACAGGGTGGATTGGGGATTCTTGCAGAATATTTGAAAGGATTTTGGGTTTAGAGTCGAGGTCATTCAGCTCTGCAGCCATTTATTTGGCTAGGTTTCATCTCATGTTATTGTTAATGAATCCTCTTCTCATTTTTTAAAGATTTATCTATCCAAGGCATATGACAGGGTGGATTGGGGATTCTTGCAGAATATTTGGAAAGATTTTGGGTTTAGAGTTGAGGTCATTCAGCTCTGCAGCCATTTATTTGGCTAGGTTTCATCTCATGTTATTGTTAATGAATCCCCTTCTCATTTTTAAAATCTTCTAGAGGACTAATGCAAGGGGATCTTATTTCTCCTATTCTCTTCACCATAATCATAGAGAGCATGGGTAGGTTTATCCAGAAACAAGTGGAGGAAGGGAAACTTCAAGGAAAATATCTACAACTCTCATATGTTCTCATAAGCTCTTTGTGGATGACATTATTTCCATGGGTAAAGCTTTGGTCAAAGAAGCTAGATCAATGAAATATTCCTTCAATACCTATGAGGCAGCTACAGGTTAGAAGATTAAATGGACCAAAATCTCTTTGTTCTTCACTAATACTCTGGAGGATATGCAAGAAAAAATTGTAAGAATTATTGGGTGCAGAAAAGAAGATTTCCCCGCTACTTATCTTGGCCTTCTTCTTGTCCTCAAACCTCCAGATTATTTCTGGAATCAATTTTTGGACAATTTAAATAAGAAGCTTGCTGGATGGAAAGGGGTCTTGCTCAGCCAGGCAAAGAAGAATTTTTATTTAAATTCTCTCTTCAAAGCCTTCCTGTATATGCACTTAGCTTGTTTAGAATCCCGTCTAAGTTTGCTGAAGCAATTGAGAAAATTCAAAAGCATTTTCTTTGGTCGGGAGTTGAGGATAGAAAACACATTCCCCTCCTTTCCTAGGAGAATGTTTGCAAACCAAAATGGTTGAGAGGGTTGGGGATCAAACCCATTAAAGTTTTCAACAAGACCCTTTTGGAAAAACAAATTTGGAGAGTCTTTGATGTAGAAAGGGAATGGAGTTTAATATTGAAGAAAAAATATTTATTTTCCTAGCCCTCTGAAGAGGAGTTTTTGGATCCTATGTTAATACTTGAGGGCTCTTTTATTTTGAATTCTATTCAAAAATCTAAAAACTAGGTTGTTTCTTGCAAAAGGTGGAAATTAGGTGATGGTAGAAAGATCAAATTTTGAGAAGATAGATGGTTGTTGGATATTCCCTTGGCTAAACACCCCACTTTCAATGTGTGGAAAGATCAATTCTCTTCTACCTTTTGTGATTGGGTGTATTATTAATGGAAGGATACAAAGTGGATAAATTTATCTAGCCTTGCCCCTTGCACATTCTATTGATATCCTCTTATCTTGCTTAATTATCAATACCCAATCCAAGGATTCTTTTGTTTGGGGTGGTACTCTGAATGAAAAAAAATTTGTCGCCTCAACCATCTCTTTACATTATGGCCATGAAGGTCCTAGGCCCTTTTGGGCTAAAGCATGGTTGAAAAATTGTATTCCTAAAGGTAATATATTTTATTGGCTTTCCCTTCAAAAGAAAGTTCTCACTTTGGACAATCTTCACAAAAGAGGGTTCTTTGTTGCATGAATGCATAATTGGTGCTTCATTTGTTTGTTCTCCATGAATTTTCCCATCAAGTTTGGGCTTTGCTTCTCAAGAGATGGAATATCAGCTATATTTTTTTGAATTCATTGGAGGATTTCTTATTAGAAATATCCAAGTTCAAATAAAAACTCTATAGAGATTTGGAATCTTTCTACCCCTTATCTCTTATCTCTTTTAGCATATTTGGAAAGAGAGAAATAATAGAATTTTGAGAGAGAAGGCATCTCCTCTAGGTGTGATTGTTGACAAAATTCATTGGGGGATTTTTGAATCTCTATACAGTGCTAGTTTGATTTTCCAGGATGCCTACATGGGTGTTGAGAAAATATGGGAGATATCCTCTATACCTCAAAAAACTCTTAATCTTAGGGAGGGGGCTAGTTTGGTTATCTCACCATATATGGATTAAGGTTAAATTTGACAAGTCATCCAAAGTTAATCTGGGGAATGTTGTCTTTGGGAGAACTATTTAGAATTTTGCTAGATGTTGTCTGGCTGTGGTGGTTGGTCCCTTTGGTATTCAATATAGTCATTATGCCAAGGCTATGGGGGCATGCAAAGCTCTGTCAATTGATAAAGATTTGAATTATGAAAATTTATGGTGGGAAGGGGATTCGATGAACATTGTTAAATGTCTTGATGGCTCTCATAAGCCATCTTGGAATATTGAGACTATGATCAATAAAGCCCATGACATCATTAAATTGTTTAAATGTGGCATGATAAAACATGCCTATCTTTAAATTAATGCTTCCGTGGATAGGCTTGCTAATTATGGTTTGTAATGTGATAAAATAATCACTTGGAAAGGGGAAAATTTGTTGCCCCAAAATATTTCTATAGTTGTGAGATTTGAAAGGACAACTGCAAAGGTTGGAAATATTTTAAATAATGACAAAAATGAAAATTAGTCACTTTAACCCTAATTATTGCATGGGCACATGTACCTTTTGAAGCAATTGGCATTCAAATTATATTAAACCTCACGTTTTTTGGGTATTCGATATTCTTTTCAATCTGGGAGCTAATTTTAGTTGTAGCTATTCTCTTGAGAATGATCCTATCAATGCTAATTTAGAGAAGATGAGAGGGGATTTATGCAGGGAAGAGTCTGATGACTACAAAAATTGGTAAGGGGAGTCAAAATTTTGGAAGAAGCTAGTGAAAGGCAAGATCGTGCCTTTCATTGATTAGCTACAAGGGTACAACAAGGTTAAAGTAAAGAATTTTGTTCTTAAAATTGCAGAGCATTGGGAGAAGGGATATTTTTCTTTGTTTGGCATAAGGTTTAAGATCTTGGCGGAGCTCATTTCTACGATCATTGATATGAAACATTCTGGCATGATTTTTTTACTGTGATAGGAAGGTTTTAGATAGAACAGGGAAGTATTTTCCTAGGGATGAAGAAGAGCGCGGTTTTTTGGGAAAGCCCGTCTCTAGGTATTATGACCCTAGAAAATTCAAGAGTGGTGTAAAATGGTTCTCACAATCATAATGGAGTATGTCACTATTGGTGAAAGGTTTACAAGAGCCCACACTTACCACTTCTTCCCCCTGAATTATCTCAGACACAAGAAGAGGGTTTCTCTTCCCTACTACCTCTGTTGTTCATTGGTGGATAGCCTTGATAAACACAAGAACAAGGTTATCCCTCTAGTGCTCCATAATGTCCTTATCTTTCTTATCTACGAACACTAAAAAAATTTGGCAATTAATGAAAATAAGAAACTTTTTTTTATTGTCAGATATAAGGAAATGAAAGTTTCCTAGTGCAGAAGGGGAACATTTTGTTCATCCTAAGATAAATTTGGCGAAAAAGGTGAAATTTGATAAGCAGAAAGATAAGGAAAATGACAAAGGTATGGATACCGTCAATGATGATAGTGAGGAAGAAGATGGGGAAAGGGAGGGGGAGGATAAGGGCTATAATTATGAGCAGGATGAGGAAAAGGGTAACAATGAAGGGCAGAAAGAGAAGGAAAGAGATGAGGAATAGGAAACAAAGGACATTTTTGGCTAAGAGAAGGAGATTGAGATCCAAGTGGATATCTATAGTGAAGGCCTAGAGGATGACTAGAATAATATGCATGCATCATTGCATGGATTTCCTACTACTTCCATTAATGGGGTGGAGGAAAAAACAAACAAAACTCTAGTGCTGGAGGAAACTACTAATCCTTCCTCATCACCTATTATTGGGGAAGGGATAATGTTATAATCTTTTTCCCTTGGTTAACTATGAGGATTTTCCTAAGAATGAGATGGGGTCCCCTATTTTGGAGGATTTGAATTTCAAGATCTGAGTCCTTTGATGATTCCAAACTTTAGTTGGCTAAGTCTAATTTGGTGGCTACTCAAAATTTTGACAAGTGGGATTTCTAGAAAATTAAGAGTATGGTCACTAAGACCAAGGATTTGAAGGAAAAAGTGAAGAAGCAGGGTGCAAAAGATATCAACAGCAAGGAAAGGCTTGAAAATCTTGATCAAATGATTATTGAGCTGACAATAAAGGTGGACAATGGAGCTGGCATGATGAGGAAGATCATCCAAGCTCACTACATGATGGAATGATGACCCTGGCCAAGAACTTGGATACCCTTTTTCTGCTACCTCAAAGGGAATGACCCCTCCAAAGCCTTTTGGATGTAGATGTGGACTTGGTGGATAATAATGTGGTGGTTTTTGGTCTGGGTAAGCATACTATAGCTAGTTTGAAGGAGGCTTATGCTTCCAAAGATGTCTCCGCTAGCTTCGTTCGAGGGTTTCACTTGCTTTCAGCTATTTTTTTCTTAGGGTTCTATTGGTTTTTTCCTAGGTGACTATGGTTGGGGCAGCCTGTTTCATTTTGGGTTCTCTTTTTGTTTTATCTCATGTAAAGTTGTAAAGGGTTGCAGGGCCCTATCAAAACCCAAATTTTCTTTAATCCAAAATAATCTATTAAAAATGTATAAATGTATTAACAATGTAATAATCCATTACACTATTATACTTTTGTATTGGTGTCTTATATATATATAT
>MU225789.1:2545736-2558306 GCA_018584345.1 Thuja plicata
GTCACACCTAATAGTGTGTTATTGTAACCTTTAATAGGGTTGGCTCCTCACAGAGCTCACTTCAGAAGAGTGAAACTTGGTAGCATGTTACTGGTGGTTTTTCCCATATTGGGTTTCCACGTTAAATGATTTTGTCAACTTGTGTGAGTTCTTATGGTTTTCTTTACTGTTATCTTTCTACAAGATAATTACATTAAACAGTAAACTGCATGATTAAGTTGTTGACATATGCTACTACTACCGAGTAGATTTGAATTGTTTAAAATATAGAAAGTTTTATTTGGTACATCTAGACCTGAGGATAATTGATTCACCCCTCCCCTCTCAGTTACTCTAAATTCATTCTAATAGAGTCAAGGTGAATGAGAGGGGGTGAGGTGAATCAAGAACCAATAAAGCTTAACCATTTTAATCCAATATTAGATTATCTAATCTGATTGAATGCATGAAATGAAAAGCAATAAAACATCCACAATATTTGGTTACACAAAAACCTTCCAAATAGAAAGTAAAACTAGGGTGGCGATGGCACCCACAAGATTTATTACTATAGTATAAATTTAGCCTATTAAATCTTACAATTGACCAGTTCTGATGCCCTTCCCTGTTAGGAGCAATAAGGATTGTTAGGTCCACCTTGTGAAAGAATTTAGTACAATACAATCAAGTACTGCAACTATGTTAGGAGATTTATAAAGGACTGTTAGGTCCACCTTGTTAGATTATTTTGTTGATGCACCTGTTAGGATGAACCAATAGATAATCTTCAATGCAACTCTAAATTTTTGAATAAGATCTGAAGATATAAAATAATCACCTAACTGTGATAGATGAGTCTTTATTATTCCTTATACTATTGTAGCCTCTTAAAAAATCTACCACTTCATATTTTCAGACATGATCTTACACATATATTCACTCATATTTGGATAAAAAAAATACTTTATAATTATACCGTATCCAAATTAAATGTAACTGTAAGTCAACTTCCATAAGATAAATTAATATCTAACAATATAAGCTAAGTCGGCCCAAAGCTATTACTCGGGTCCAGTGATCCACTCGGGAAATATACTGGCACTTGGGAATTATACTATCATTCAAGAAAAATACTAAACACTAGCACTCATGCTACTCATTGTACTCAAGCTACTCTGATATCTCAGGTACTACTCATTAACACTGTCTACTCGGTCAACACTACCACTGCTCGAGTTACATTGTAACTGCTTAGGTTGCACTGATGGCTCAGTCAACACTGTGATGCCTAAGTGTTTTGGCACTAATTGATAATATGTCTTTCTGTAAGGTCATCAGGATTATTTCACGTGTGTGCCCAAATTTGGGCAATAACAGACCACAAATCTACAAATCATTAATACGATAAAATGGATTCACCTCTTGTAAACATGGTCTGGAAAAATAGAAATGACTTCTAATTAATGAACAATGTCATTTATACCATTGGTTATGGAAAAGATAAATACAAATGGTTTCCAAATATTATCACATTGGGAGATTGAAAAACCCATTATCAGTTTCCAAATATTATCACATTGGGAGATTGCAAAACCGATTATTGGTTTCCAAATATTATCACATTGGGAGATTGCAAAACCCATTATTGGTTTCAAGAATGTATTTTACCTCACAAGATCACCTCCATATCCATGCATGTTGAAGTAGCCAAATTGACCTACAAGAAAGATCAAGGAGATGAAGAACTGTTGTAAATGACACTCTATCAAAATTCAGGGACCAATCTAGCTTTGGGAGAAGATCCATTTGGTAAGAATTAACAAAATGAAAATCACCCTTTCATCGTACCATAGAAAGTTTCAAAATAGTTATCTAAACTTTGTAAAATCCAAAATTATTTTCCACATAGGAAACTCTGGCTTATTGGACACTGTCGCTTATGTATTATCTATCAGACACCTCATCTTGTCCATTACATCCCTAATTAAAAATGCCACATAGACAGCGAGTTGGTTATACGGTTTGAGTTTAAAGTCATGACAATATTTATTAAAATTGTATTAAAAAATAGATAGTATCCATTGAAACAGACAAATATTTTTATGGAGATTAGCCTCTCCATGGCACAAAACTTTAAACATTTTATAGACAATCCACAATTCACAAATATTTCTTGAAAAAGTTTCATGCATCTTGAAACTTCACGCATTTGAGGTCCTCTCTATGAGAATGAAGAACCTCTCAGCTAATTACATATCCCCCATATTATAACAATTAATTTTTTAAATTTATTTAATTCAGAGAACTAAAATAAATGATGTTCTAAGTGTCAGCCTATTTCATTTAATAGATTGTTCAATCTTGAGATGGAGCATAAAATATTATTGAGGACAAAAATGAAATAAAAAGAATAAAAAAACATGTATCCCTCACCCTAATATAAGACCTAATAATTTCTAAGTTGCTCATTTCATCTAATTTTTAAATAATCTATTGAGTCAAAAGAGCTATTCAGGCCAGCAAGACTTTTTTTAGGATAGTTACTAGCTCACGGTGTTTTATTGTTTAGCTAAGTGCTATTATCATTTCTTATGAATTGTGTTTAAAATGTATTTATATTTCATCTAAATTAAGGCCTAGGGAGTGGGAAACACCCATGTTTCATCTACAGGTGTAGCAGTTCCCCAAAACCCAGATTTACATGTGCATTGTGATCACAATTCAATTTGCATGCACCAGATATTTAGGGAACATCCTCTTATATCCAATTAATGCTAGGGATGGTTTGAGGATGTGTCTTCATAGTTTTCCAAATTCCACTTTTTACATCTTTTAATGAAAATAAAAATCTTTTTGTAGCGTCCTTAAAAATTTAGATGGTCTCTCTAGCCACCCCCATAACATCTCCTTGCATCTCTTTGTCCAGAAAACTTGATGTGTTGTTGATGAAATATTAAATAGATATTTTTGAAAAGTAAAAAACATTTCTCACCTAATATTGATTGGATGCAATAGGGAGATACAAAGGAAGGCTCTTATTATGACCATTCGCAAAGTACAGACATTCAAAAGCATAGTCATCTATATATGTCAATAGGAGTCTAAGATGTTTTTGAATTTGAATTTTGAAAATCATAGTCATCTCTATATGTTAGAGGCCAATAAAAATAAATATATATTCTAGGTAGATGATAGTGGTTCTATTGGCTCCTATTAAGATCATTTGCAAAGAAGATTCACTCAAAAATGTCAGTAGGAGGCTAAGTTGTTTTTGTGAATTTATTTTGTGGAAATCATAGACATTCATATATGTCAAATTCCAATCATATCATATTAATACTTAGAGTAGATTATGGGTTAGAAAATGATAATGGTTGAATTTAGTGGTTCTTTCCTTTGAGATAATATGGTAGATATGTTAGTGGAGGAAAATTTGTTGAGAAAGAAAGCATAAAGTTGGCATGATAAAACATGATACAGAAGTAGGTAAAAAAAGCTCATTCATTGGCCTCTCTTTCGAGGAGTTGAGTAGTTTAGATTATTCTCAAACACAAACATACTTTTGGCCAAAATTTCCAAATTGAGCAATAAAAGTTTTAGTGGTTTGTTTAGGGTTTCTCTTGGGCAATGGAGTCTCCCATTTGTTTGTTGGAAAGTAAAAGGAAGACAACTTTTATGGTGAATTCACAGAAAGGAGGATGCAAGAAGTGTTGTATCATTCCTAAAAACTAGTGATTTGAGTAGTTAAGAGGGTTTTGGGTGAGGAATTCATCTTTTTGGATCACAAATAATGAGTCAATAGAGAGATTCCAGTTGTGTTTCTAGCCACTCTGATTCATCTAAGTATGTCAAAGCAAAAAAAAGAGAATCTTCATTAGCAATTTTATAGTGAAGTTTTTCTGGGTGATTTGGTTAGTGTTTTGGGAAAAATTGATGGGAATTTATCTATTCCATACTCAAAGGATTGTACAATTATTGTCTGAGATGGTAAATTTGTGCCTTGGATTTCCATTCTAGTGATGAAGATTTTAAACCCTTTCAAGCCAATAAATTCATAGTAAACCATACTATGGACTTTTAACGAAATCTTATAGGTTGAGGAAGAATGAAGGTGCCCAATAGACTCAAAACTATTTGGTAGTGGATGGAATTATCTCAAAAGAAAAAGAGGTTGCTAAGGAAAACAAATTGATGGAATGACACATGGTCATATCAGAGGAACAAGAGCCAAAGTCAAGAAACAAAGAAGAAAGCATCCCTAAAGAATCTTTCCTCACCTTCATTTTCCCAAAAAGTACAATGGAGGCCTCCATGGATCAAATTTTAGTGCTAGCCTATCTACCTTATTTGCCAAGGTTTTAAATTCCTGTCATTTCTTTTTTGAAGCAATTTTCAAGTTTTAAATTCTATGAGCTTGATCAACTATCCTGGATACCTATTAACTTTAAAGATTCATGGGTAAGTATTTTTGAATTTTTGGGATGAAATTATAGATGATAAAATGTAATATCTTAGATGCAGTTTTGAATACATCCGCAAAAGAAGATAGGGGCAATATGATATATTTTTTTTGTGATTAAAACTTGAAATTTTTTAATTTTTTCAGAAGAATATTTGTATTTGTATTTGTGAACTTTCTAATTTAATATAAACCATCTCTAGCTTCATCCTTTTCTTGACCAAAAAAAATTAATGAGCTTATATTTATTGTCCAATAAAATAAAATTTAAATGTATATTTCTTTTCCGTATATTTTTAGTTAAGAATTATTGTATATTTTATGAATAAATAGGTATATATGTTGGAATCATTTGTCATTGCACCAAAATATCAAACTATCAATGCCAGATTTAACCCTATCCACTGGAAGCGGTTAAGCCATGTCACGAATCTCCAAGGAGGTGCTAACCACCAAGTCAACAATCTCCCCCTCAACACTGAATGAGCCTTCAAAACCCATTGAAGGGATACTCGAACCCATGACCCAAGGCTCTAATACCAATTCTTGGAATCATTTTTCCTTGCACCAAAAGCTTGAACCATCAATTCTTGATATAAATGCCAGATTTAACCCAATCCACGGGAGGTGGTTAAGCCATATCACGAATCTCCAAGGAGGTGTTGACCACCAATTAAACAACATATATATATATATATATATATATATATATATATATATATATATTAANTAAAAAACATATATATATATATATATATATATATATATATATATATATATATTAATATATTTATATTTTAATTTAAAATTAAATTATATCTATTATATTTTCAATTTTACCATTAAGCATCATGTTGGTTGTAAGAGAGAACATCTATCGGAGCCCTGCGACTAGATCTGCCTCATGGTTATGAGGTATTTCACTCTTGAAGGTAGATTTAAGGTCTACTATTTACATCATATTCTCTTAATCATTTTGTAATCATAATATCATCTCATATCCTTTTTTCTCCTCCACTCTTTGGAGAATTTTTGATAAAGAAGCTTTCGACTATGTCAAGATTCAAGACAAGAAACTCAAACCCCTTCACCAAGGCCTAATTTTTTAGATCCACCATTTTCACCTAGCTCTTTACCCACCAAAAACAATTATGGTTCATGAAGTTCCAAGTTCTGATACCCTCCTCTACTAGTCTTTTGGATACCCCTAGCTCGAGAAAAAAGAAATGCATTAAAAATATTCCAAGGTTAAAATCTTGTCAAAGTTCTCTTGAAACCCCTACCCACATAAATACTGATTTGGAGTCAGGTTATCATAAACAAAAAGCCCATCCCCTTAATAAGAAATTTTGTTGACCTTTTCCTTTATAAAAGTGTGACACAACTTTGTACTTTTACCCCTTTGTGAAGAAATACAAGTTTACCATCAAAGAAATCAGCTCTGAAGATAAGGCTATTGAAGAAACTAGTACCCTTAAAAGGTCAAATAGGCTAGCCACATGCCCTATCTAGGTAAGGGGAAAAAGATAATCATGGAGTTGAAAACTAAAGAAGAAAAAGGGTATAGGAGTGAAGAGAATGATGATAAAATAAAAGAGGTGGAGGCTGAAAATGATAAGGATATGGAGGTTCAAGACAACTTAGATACTACAAATAGCTCTACACATGTGTTAGAGAGAATCAAAACAAGGCCTATTGATATCACAAATGAGATGATGTCAAAGGAAGATGAGACTTCCAAGCTAAGAGTTGGTGGGACCTGTGGTGACATTCAGTTAGAGACCTATGTAAAATGTATTAACATTGAAGATGAATTCAAGAAGACCAAAGCTAGCGTTAGTAAATTGGAGAGAAAAAATGGGAGCATATCTAGGTTTATCTTAGTTGTGATGTGTAGCTCAGCTACCTCTCTCTGTCTCGTACAAAAGAAACTCCTTGGCAATGATGACAATTAGGAAGGCAATTACAAGGAAATTTTCAAGTTCCTGATAGAGGACTGGGCTAGTGTGCTATAACAAGTGAGACGCAACTTCAAAGGAACTCAATATAGAGAGGGTCTTGTGCTCTATTTATTTTCATTATTCTTAATTGTCATCCTGGGTATTTTATGAAAACTATTAAAGTTATTTTAGTTTTTAGATTAGATGCTTTAAGTAGAATACTTACATTTACTATTAGGGATGGCCCTAGGTGGAACTGTTATAAGACTTATGTAAGCTTAGATGGTAGGATGAATTGAATTTCTAGACACTATTACTCTTTTTTTATGATGTTGATGGTTGTTATATTTTGATTTTTTTGATATTGTAGTTAGAAACTAATGTGTTGTTAATATTTTGCTACTATTTGACTATTGATTGAATTCCCTTTAGAATATTGTATTGAAGGGAAAACACCCTTGTTATGTTGCTTTTACTATAAAAACCAGAATTCATGTAGTGTTGAATTGTACTAGAATAGTATTTGTTGTCTAGTTAACATTGGAGCATCATGGATGAATGGCAATCAACATTGATAAAAAATAGTCTTGGCTTGTTTTCTTTAGTTTTAGTTTGGTTGGTTCTTATTTTGACGTCTCTTTGTCAGTGTTTGCAACTATCTCCATGATTCAACCAATATGATGATAAAATCAAATCTAAAGCTATTGACTGCCAAATATAAAAGCATAAATGAGGACTATTTTATATAATGATGTTATAATTTACGCAAATCTAAAGCAGCCCTAGTATTAAATAAAACCCAAGATAACTTCCACAAGATAATGATGAGAAAATTACATCACAATTGAACTGATGATTTTGGTAATGCACATGTCAATGCACATAATGAACCTTGCATATATAGGCTAGCTGAATAGACAAGATGTTCACAAGTGACATCATACTATGTAATGCAAAACCTATCACCCACATAAGGTGGAAAAGTGATAATATAATAAAACCATTTAAGATGGATGATCCACTTGAGGTGGATAAGTGATAACTTGATATAACTATTGAAAGTGGAGATGCTCCTAAAGTGTAATATGATACCTAAGTGAAAATAAATGATAATGTGTAATTAGGTCCTAGTTGAGGTTATCACTAGGTACAATACCTTAATTGCACCAATACAACCCCTAAGTGCAACTTAGGGAGAGCTCTTGTTATGAAAATATGGGTCCCAACTACTAGGCCATGTTGGGTACCCAAGTAAAATCCAAATGAAATCTCTCACAAGAGGAGAAAAGGAGAAAATCCCAATGGAAATAAACCATCCAAAAGAAAAATATGCAGATAATGAACTAACTTGTCCAGATACATAAATAATGTGAAAAAATAATAGCACCTCGATTAAAAATGAATCTATAAGAAAACCTTGCACATCCCTTAAAGGGCCAAATTCTATGATCTGGTAATATTTTTTAGAGATTTAAAAAAAAGATAGAAATTTTTTTTCTATATTTTTCACACTAGCGAGGGTCAAACCACCCTCTAAGAACAATATTTTTTCTACAAAATTAATTTTAACAAATTATAGGTGTATTTGTAGTCACAATTCATGAAAATGAACTCCCAAATGCAATGTTTATGCCCAATCATCCTCAAATTGCACCCTACAACTGCATCAAGCTAAATATGCAACCCTTAAAAAGTGGTCTTTACACCTTGTGAGCTATGATACCATGTCAACATTTAGGTGACTCTATAGCACCCCCAGTCTATCAAATAAATGCCAAGATAACTTCCAAAATAGAATGGAAATAAGATTACATTACTTGATGCAATCTGATAATATTGTTAAATAATATGCCAATGTACATAATGAAACATGCATATATAGACAAGGTGAATAGACAAGATGCTAACAATTGTCATAATACTATGTAATGCACAAGATATTACCCATATAATGTGGAAATGTGATAGTGTGGTAAGACCACTAAAGGTGGAAGAACCTTTGAATTGGATAAGTGATAACTTGATAAAGTAATCTTAAGTGATAAAGTGTAAATAGGACCTCACTAAATAATCTTAAGTGATAAAGTGTAATTAGGACCTCAGTAAGGTTGTCACTAGTACAATGCCTTAATTACACCAACAAATGCAAACATAGTTTCTACATTACTTTCTTTCAAAATTATAAGAAATTGCAATTTGTGGGTCTAAATACAATATTCATAATCATTGCAAGTATCATCCTCATAATCATTGCAAGTATCCTCCTTTCTTGTGATAAAATAGGTTCTTTAGAGTATTACATATATGTCCATGAAGTTCATGAATTTTGTTAGATGTTGTAGTTGCAACTGCCTAAGTTAACATGTATGCAAAATATAGAAGCATAAACTTGGTATGTGACTACATGGAAGAGGGCGTCATAAAAAATTCAATCATGGATCTGTAGAGAATGTTTTATAAAAATTTACAAATTAATTGGAAAATGTAACACGTGTCAAATTCCCAAACTTTACCAGCCCTCAAGAATAGACTGTTATCTTTTTCTTTGAAAAAAAAAGAAAGGAGACATTTGTGTATAGATGAAAGAAGAGGATGTTGCCCAATATAACAGAGGGAGTATGTGGATGTAAGTAAATAAGGAGAGTGTTTGGGCACTAGGAGACCACATACATTGATCAAATCAAAGGATTTCATTTCTTGGGGCAAAATGAACCCAGTAGAGGGGGCACAAAAAATACAAAAAAGGAAAGAGAGTGCCAAGGTAAACAGAGGAAGGAAGATGAGTGCAGATCCATGTCTTATCTATAATTTTCTATTGTTTGAGTAGTGTCATTTGGGGAACTCATACAATTTTTTTTCTTCTTGAACCTAAGCATCATCTTGTTTTAGAGGATTTTCTTTAGTTACAACACCATATTAGCCTTCATTTGATAGTTGTCTACAACTCTTTTGTGCTTCAATGATGTTCTTCATGTTCTTGTTTTGGGACATTGTTTATTAGATAAAAGAGACTAGTTTCATGGTATGAGACTAGTTTTGGACTAAAACCGCACACTATATTTCCCACAAACTAAAAAAACACAAATAAATATACCATATAACTCTCTCTAAATAAATAGAAATGCTAATACTACCATTTTAGATGTTCACTTCTTCATGTAATAAAGCATTAGTCAATCTCAAAATGTGATAAATTATTATAATTTTAATACTAAATTTTATTTCTTAGAAAGAGAGAAAAAATTAATGCTAACCTGTAACTTCAAATGACATGTAACTGATTGAATGTTTGAAGATGTTAAGTTGATGATCATGCAAGGCATAAAATCATTTAATGTATTGCATTGTCATTGATGTCAACTTGATATAATCTGTATGGTCATGGAAATACTGCCAAAGACTTCAAAGAACTGATGAATCAAGGCTATGCTATCAATGATGCATACAATTCAAGTATTCACAAAGTGACTGTATACACTGACGGAGTGCACACCGACGGTCAGAGTAAAAGAGAAGAGTCACAGTGTCACCCAACGAGCTAATGCACAGCATTATCGATGAGAAAAGTTATAGTGTTGCCCGACGAGAAAAGCATAGAGTAACCTGATGGGAAGAATTACAGTGTTGCCCAATGGAAAATACAATGACGGAGATCCTAATGACAACTGAAGACACACTGACGGAGTAGTTAGTTATTACTGATGACTAACTGGAGTGTTGACTAACAGAACAAAGAGTTTAGAAAATGACAAAATGCTTAGCTATCAAGAGCTATAAATAGAATTAACAGATACTTATCATTGTTTTAATCATCCAGATAAAGCCAAAGATAAGTAATTGTTTTAAAGCTGATTTATCTAGTTGGCAAGAAGATCTCTTTTAGATAAAACAAGATTTTTCTTTAAATCTAATTGGCGAGAATTGTGGATCATGCCAAGAATCAAGAAAGTCAAGAAAAGGTAAATCATGTCTATATAGAGACAAACCCAATTCATTAAGAATGGTTGTGTGGGGTGAAAAATAGAAAAGAGGGAAGATGCTAAAGAGATTCTGAAGAAGAAGAAAGTCTTCATTCAAAACTGATCAATAAAGCTAAAGAAAGAGCTAGATTCTGCAGACACCGATGGATAGCGAGACAGCATTATAGAGCATAATAGTGTGGAGCAAAGGTATAGAATTGATTATATTGATCAAAGAGGTAATTCACTTACAATGGATCTGAAAATCTAAAATTAAGTTGTATGTACATGAACAGATCATTAGTGTTTTAGTTTAACCATTGAAGCATCAAGTCTCTTAACCAAGTAGGACTTAAAAGTATTTTACAATTGAGATACATCCCAAGGAGTATCAAAAATTTTGATCATAAAAGTAGCATTGGATATGCTCGATACCTATTGACAGGCCAAGTGAGTGTTTGATCAAGGATGGTAGCATTAGATGCCAGATACTAGGTGAAAAACAATCTTTTAAATCCTCTAACAAGGTCACACATAACAGTGTGTTTGTAACCTTTAACAAGGTTGGCTCCTAATAGAGCTCACTTCAGAAGAGTAAAAATTTGGGGTACCGGTCCCAGTTGTTTTTCCCCTAACAGGGTTTCCACGTTAAAAATCCATGTGTTGTGTGTTTATGTTTCATTACTTTACTATTTTACATTTCACATATGCAATTCTGGATTTATTGGTATACTCTACATATTTACTATGTTTCGGTAAATAGTTGACTGCTTATCGATAATCATACAGAAGAGAGATTTACAAAGTAATCCGACAAGTAGAAAATTTATATAAGTCTTTCAAGGCATTTATCTTGTAGGACTAAAGATAACTAGAGACATGATTTGTGGTTATAAGTTTTAAGGTTTGATTAAAGGATTAATTTTTGAGGCCACTGATTCACCCCCCCCTCTTAATTATTACTAACAATTGGTATCAGAGCTTCTGTGCTTAGAAGTAAGGTTTCAAGACCTAAGCTAAAGATCAGAAGATGAACAGACGAGATGTGCCCAAGTTGAACAAAGACAATTTTCCTTTATGGAAGAGAATAATAACACTCCACTTATCAGGTATTTGAAATGATGTTACTCAATACTTAGATACTGAATATGTGTTTCCCACAGGAGCACCAATAGTTGAACAAATGAGAGAGAATAATGAGCACAATTGCATGATGATAGAGCTTTCTTCCTCACTCTCTGATGCTGAATTTGAAGATGTCAAAACCTACAAGACTGCAAAGAAGATGTGGGACAAATTTCTGCTTGTACATGGTGGTGACAAGAATGTTTTGAGAGCCGAGGCAGAAAGCAGGTGAAAACATCACACAGTACAACACATGAATCAAAGAGGTAGTCAATGCTATCCAAGGAGTTGGAGGTGTATTAGAAGAAGATACAATGGTAAGTAAAATTCTAAGAACCTTACTGCCTACTTATGCTATTAGAGTATCTACCATTCAATAAATGAGAGCACTAGAAAATAGCAATATTACTCTAGACAGTTTGATTGGAAGACTGATTTCATTTGAGATGAATAATTTTGATAATAGTGTCTTACCAAACATAGATTTTGCATTTAAAACTTCTATGAGAATAAGCAAATCAAGTCATAAACACACTATGAGAAAAAATAGTGATAGTGAAAGTGAAGAAGAAGATCTAGATGAAATTGAAGTACTTATGGAAAGAAGAATGCAGAGAGGTAAAGGTAAATACAAAGGTAAATTACCACTTGTTTTTTTTAATTGAAAAGAGATTGGACACTTTGTTGCAAGATGTCCTAATAGAAGAAAAGATGATAGAAGTAATAACAGATCATTTGAAAAGAACTCTGACAGAGATGATTACAGAAGCTACCAAAAATAAGAAAGAAGAGATTCCTGAGACTACAAGGACAAAGGAAAGAATGCCAGTTACCTAGAAAAATACAAATATGATGATACTGACACTGAATCTAGGGAAGACATTGAGATGGTGTTGGTGGCAGTAAAAGATTATTCAAATGATGATGAAGAAAGGTATGTAGAAACTTCACTCATATCTAAAGTTAGTAAAAATGATATTTGGATCATAGATAGTGGTTGCACTCACCATATGACTGATGATAAGCAAAATTTTGAGACTTTTGAATACTATAAAGGTGGTTCAGTAAGAATGGGTAATGACACACCTTGTCCAGTTGAAGGTAGAGG
>MU225789.1:2579265-2596286 GCA_018584345.1 Thuja plicata
TAGGATTAAATAAGTTTTCTACTTAGTTTTCTAAAATAATTTACAAATTAAAATTTAAAACTAAATATAACAATTTATTTTAATCCTATTTAAAAAAAACTTTAAACATTAAACAGTAAACAATAAAAAATATGTACATTTTTTAACATTAAACTAATTAAAAATAACAATAAAGTACATTTTTAATTAAAATTTATAATAAAAAGCAATAATATGTACATGTAGTCAGAAAAATGGCAGCAGGGGGTCAGTGGTAGCTCTCAAAAATAGGCACCCGTCCATAGCAAAATGTAATCACGTTTTGCAAGTTGTGAAAATGAATTGCAAAATGGTTTAAAAGAAATTTTAAATAGTTTTAAAAAATGGGCACCCGTTTTGTAAAAAATGGGTGCCCATTTTGGCACAGGCACCCGAACCAAACCGGGTGCCCATTTTTGAAACAGGCGCCCGTTTTACATTTACGGCTCGAGCACCCGAAGCATAACGGGCACCTGTTTCTTAAAACATGGGCTCCCGTTTCTGTTTGCCAAATTTTTTTGGTTGCGGACTTCCGTGGAATTGGCACTCAACTTTGTGCTTGCACCCATATTTACGAAGGTATGAGCTACTTTATGTATCAGATCATATAATTATTCTATGTGACCTGCATACTTTATTTTTTTATTTATTGTTAGGTTGATTCCTTGACAAATGTTTAACTGAGGAAAACCCCTTTATTCACCTTTCTATTCCATTTTCTCATGTGCAAAACATGCCAGGAACTTGTAATCAAAAACATGGATTTTGTAGTTCATGACACAGGTCCCTGTAGTATCTAGAACACATTGACTAGGTATAGAACATCCCAAAAACTCTACACCCTTAGAAACAAGTTTAATCTTTCAAGACAGGTCACAAACAGGTTACAAAGCTCAGATCTGGAAGTACAGACCAATTTCCAGGATCCCGATAATTGGAAAATAAGAAATATAAATAACATAACCTTCTCTTTCCAAGGTACACATATTGCATCTTCATTTTCCTCTTTAGTATTTCTATATTTCAGTACCTTTAATTCATCTTCTTTCCCAATTTCAAGGAACAAAGGAATAGAAGCCCCTTTTGACCCAAATATGGTATTAGCATCATTTCATCCATTCTTGTGGTGTTCGTCTGATTTGACTTGAAGAGGATTTATATTTTAATGTGCATCCTGTGAATTTGGGAAGAGTTTGCATCCTATTAAGTGATCCTTATTTTCCACTATACAGTAGTATTATCATTTCCATGTTTCCTACATTATCTATCAATGTTTATGAATTTGAATGCACTAAGGAATAATAACTTCAAATTTTATTCTTTATCTTATTATCAACATTTGGTATTACAGCTTGACTAAATTTATTACAAGGGGATTCCTTTGATGTGGAATTTTTGGGGTATTTTCATTACAATAATAAATTTTGTCTTTTTTTTATGTATGGATTAGATTATAGTAGTAGAAATCATACAAGAACTTGTAAAATGTAGAAGGTGGAGCATTATGGAGTCAATCATATTTTTACACGTTGAATGGTGTTGACACAAACCTCCTCTTTGATAGTATGACATAACCCTTTAGCATGGAAGCTGATAATTTTTGTCTTGCAACCATGTGTAAAAAGTACTTATTTTAAGTGTTATCTTTGCCTCCTCGATCACATGAGAGAGCACTGGTTATCTATACTAAAATTTTGTGTGCTAATATATTAGGCTCTTTTTTTAGCCCTTGTATATGAAATCACTTATTTACTGTTCCTTTAATCCTTGTAGATTTGTGGATTTGGCGATTAAATGATCAAGAAGTTATTTGAATAGCCTAGTTTCTTTGTATCCACATACTAATGGTTTTGGGAAATTAGATTTATAGGTTTGTATTTTTTAATGGATTAACACTAGATAAAACGTTGTATCCATATACCAAATTTATTATTGTCATCTTGGTTTGGGGTTCTTATCTTTCATGCTTGGGTATGATGGAAGATGCAACAATTCTAGTCAAAATGGTTTGTCAATTGGAAGATTTTGTAGATACTTTTATGAAGGCTATGAGCATAGAAGTCTTAGGTGGTATGTATCATATAGTTAGACCTTTGGTGTATAATTCATATGTTTGCTATAGTTTCCTTTTTCTCCTACTAGGTATATGCAAATCGGTAGAAAGTTTGGATTAGGTGTGTCATACACCTTGTAAATCCTTATGTTTAAAAATTTTCATTTATTTATTATATTTATTGCGCATAGGTGGTACACATATTTCAAGTACATCCTACTTGGAGTGACATTATATGTAGTTTTTAGTTTTTAGTTTTGCAATTGTAATTGTCACTTAGGATCATGGATATTTTTGAATCCAACTATGAAAACTAGTAAGGTGTAAAATAATTGATAGAATGAATAGAGTATAAATACAAGGAATTAAATGTGGACTAAGAAAAATCAAGGAAGACTTGTAGTTCTCATGTATTTTACCAAAGGGGTGTATAGGGCTATTTGAAGTGGATTGTTCAAATTGGACAAGGCGATTTCTGTTTGTGGTTTTTGTCTTGCATATATAATGAATTATTGAGATAAAGATAAAATATGACGTAAATGATGGTTTATTTGTAGGTACACTTATGTGCTTGGATTATTAGAGAGAGAAGAAAATTGTAACCATTTACTTCCTTATTTGAAGATTAATGCAAACTTAGGTCTTTTCAATGTCTTTTTTTTTCGACAAAGATTTCTCCATGTATATCTCTCATTGAAAAGTGTCATGGTTTGTATTTTTTCTTTTACAATATTATTTCCATTTCCTTTATAATCTATCAATGTTAATGTATTAAAGTGTATGAAAGAATTAAGAGTTTACATATAACTTTTGCGATGTTATTAATTCAATAAAGTGTGAAGTTCAATCATCTTCCATGAAATAGGGAATGTATATAATGATTTGCTATGCTAAGAAGTTGAATACCAAATAACTAAGATCAAATGAAGCCTAATTTAAAGGGTCAAATGATCATATTAAAATGTTTCCATCATAAAATATAATTAAAATAATAGAATACCTATATCATATGAAGAGGAAATTTAAAATAATAGAATACTTATATCATATGTTTTCAAACGACTGCGTTGACAAATTTGCAGAAGTTGGTTCCGACCTCGCAACTCTATTCAATTTCCGCTATTTCAAAGGTATTTGCATGCTATTCGATTTTGACCTCCACGATTTGTGGTTAGGAAACATTTTCTCGGAAATGTCTCTCATTAATATGTAGACTAAATTATTTTAATAACATTTAATATGTAATAAATCTGCAAAGTCAACGAGGCTGACTTTTGAATAAGCTTGAAGATCTGGGACAGACCCATTTAAGAGATGCAAATATTTAACTGTCAAGAACGCACAAACATAATAAACAGCACGCCAATTTGAGTAAACAAATAATATTATAGTCCTCAAGGCATGATTTTGTCTGTATTGCTATAATATAATTTGTTGAATCAAAGTGGCATGCTGTTGAAAATACATTGAGCATAAAACGCATGGTAAACGACCAGAATAATTATTATGAAATTGAAAAACAGAGATAAGAGATAATATAGGGTGGTTGTAGTAGATGAAGATGTTTGGTTTGCTCACTTTATAAATATTTATAGTTAAAATTCATACATCCATGTTGGACATATAAACAGGAAATAAATACCATGAAATGTTTCATGTGGCAAGTGTCCACTCTCATACATTTCTAATAACCCTATTTATAAATGTCCAAACTTAATCATCTTATCTAGTTCTTACACATTATAGTGGTCACATCGGTGAGCACACCACCACTTAAATCCATGGATATGTTTTGGGACACTTGTCATAATGCTATGCATTTAATACATACATCTCCTCTCATCAAATCCTAATCCATCAATTTTACATCCAAGCTCTCCATTTCCTTCATTTAACACCACAATATCCTTATGTCAAATTTATGCTACTATTTTGCAAATCCATCACACCCTTATGTTATTATCATGTTGGTCTAATTGAAGAATCAAACTTACTACTTTACAACCAAATACTTATCTAGAGTGCAAATCAAGTGGAGCATTGGGTGCAACTCTTCTTCTATCCCAATGAAAGGAGTAAGATAAATGAAGTTAAAGGTTTGATTTCATTGCACTTGAATTCTTGTTAGGCATTATTTTCTTGCCAATCCATATCCCTACATTTCCAATTTAACAATTTAATATTTTGACCTATGTTATAGCATCTTTATTATGGAAGAATCAATGCTTTCATTTATAATGGTGCTTGCATATTTTTTACTTTTGTATGCTTTTATGTCATTTTCTTACAATTGCTTGTGGATTTTTTTGCTTTTTTGTTGAATGTGTAGGATTTTAATCTTTCTTATCACTTATATTGATTTATTTTTAAGAATAATATAGTTTTCTTGTCAGTATCATTCATCTTTCATGAGAGTTTCAATGCTTATATATCTAGAGCCCTCACTTTCTCTTTTTTTTTTTAATTGTTTACTATTTGTGGTTGTGGCATTCCACTATTTTCATCATTTTTAATATGTTTATATAGTTACGTATCTATTTTGTTTATCTAGTCAATTAGATCATCTTTTTTATAAACTTGCAAAATGGGTGACAACCCATTAAAAAATGGAAATATTTTATGTTATTTTATGGTTTCCACTGGTTTAGTGGGGAAGGAAATGAGTAATTGTTGAGACAATATTATAGTCAACATCTTCATAAAATATTTGATGTAAATTAACAAGATCATTTTTTAAAAAATTAAAAACTTGTTATTTATAAAAGTCTATTTTTTAAAATTTATATTTTAATATATAGTGGGAACATTTGTCTCTTTTGTTTAGACTAGACTATAGTGATAGAGATCATACATGTTCCTTCCCTTTATTTTTGGTCCTTCAATTATTTTTTACTAAATAGCTCTTTATTATATTATTTTATTGAAATTTACATAGTAAAAAATTACTATTTAAAATGATTTCTTAAATAAGCAAAAGTAAAAAATTATGGGACCACTTGCTCCATAAAATACCACTTAAAATATTAAACAATATGGAGAAGGTAAAGCATTATGGAGTTGGTCATATGTTTACATGTAGCATGGTATTTACTTGAGCTCCTCTAAATGATAATATGACACAACCCTTTTAGCATGGTGGGTGATTTTTTTTGTCTTGCGTCTATGTGTATAAAACTGGTTATGTTTGGTATTTCTCTTTGCCACATTGATCACATGAGAAAGCATTGGTTGTCCAGACAATATGTTTATGTGTTTATATTAGTTTCTTATTTTCATCCCTTGGCATTAGAAAGCACTAATCTAATAACCCTTGAATGCAAGTAGGTTTGTACATTTGGTGATTAAGTGATCTATAATTTCTTTCAATAAACTAGTTTCTTTGTACCCACATAGTAATGGTTGTGGGATAAGAATTCTAGGTTTCTATTTTGATAATGAGCTAAGTCTAGATGCACCATTACATACCTGTAGAATTTTTTGCGTCATCTTGGAGTTGTAAGTTTCATGCTTGGGCATGATGGAAGATGCAACAATCCTGGTCAAGATAGTGGTCACTTGGAAGATTTTGTAGATTCTTTTATGAATCCTATGAGCATAGAGGACTTGGGTAGTACATATGGTTATAAATTTTGTATATACTCATAGATTTTTTATCATTTTATTTTTCTCTTATATAGGATATACAAAAAGTGAAAGAATATTGGAACTAGTTGTGTCATGCACCTTGCCAATCCTTATGTTTGAAAAATTTATTTATTTATTAAATTTATTTTTTACCCACATATTTGGTGCATCCTAATTGTAGTATCACTAATAGTTTATAGTTTATCAAATATAATAATCGCTTACTATCTAGTTCAACTATGACAACTTGTAAGGTTTGAAATAATCACTAGGATAAAAAGTAGTTGTTTACCAACTATCAGAAACCTAGAATGTTACCAAGGAGGAACTTAGTTTTTTTTAAACTCTCCTTGGTAAAATTTATGTTTTTAATGGTTGGATAGATGTTGGCGATTAAAAATAGAATAAATATGGGGATTTGAATATGGAGTAAGAGAAAATATAGGAAGTTCTTTATTTCTTGTGAGCGTGTTAGGAAAAAGGTGTATAGGACCAAAGTGGAGTGCCCAAATTGGACAAGGAAATTTCTATTTGTTGTTTTGGTCTTGAGTATATATTGAATTCTTGAGATAAAGGTAAAATATGACATGGATGATGATGTATTTGTGTATACACTTAGTGGTTGGATAATTTGAGAGATAAGAATGCATTGATTTACTTCCCTATTTGCTTTGATGTTTTTGGTGGTAAGATAATTTTCAATGAGGATTTCTTCACTATATCCTACCTCGTTGAAAAGTGTCATCATTTTCATTTTCTATATTGCATTATTATTTTCATTTCTATTATTTTTAATGTATTTGAGTGAATCATGGAACTAAAAGTTTTACTTATAATATTTAGCATGTTATCAATACACTAGAATATGAAGTTCAATCTCTTCCACAAGACAAATTTTGTGTGTGTGTGTGTGTGTGTGTGTGTGTGTGTGTGTAATGATTTTACTATACTAAGACATAAAATACAATATGAATCGAAAGCTTTCAACCCCTATATATATAACTCAATTATTTTTCTTAGCCGACATTGTCAATTGTCAAAATTAGGGTCTATCAAACAATTGTGTGGGATTTCTTTTAGATGCCTTCCCTTTAGACACATTGTTTTTTGTTGGAATAATGGAATGGTGTGTACTGAGAGGGGAAGGGTGAATCAGTACCCTTAAAATATTTTATCAATTAACCCTTAGTAATTTGTTCTTGCATTACCGACCATATTGCTTTTCTACCTTATGCATGTAATATCAAATCATAAACTTAATTGCACTTAAACATTCATAGAAAAATTCATGAAAAATAGTTACACATGACACAATAATTTGTAACTCAGAAAACCCTTGTTAGAAGGTAAAAATTGCGGCGGGGATGAAACCCACAAAGCTTCACTATCTGCAGAATGGAAGGTTTCGGTTAAGGATACAAGTGTGATCACTTCTGATGATCTTACCATGTTAGGAGTAAAATTTTAGACTGGTTAGGTCTACTCAGTTAAGAGATTTTAAAAATACTGTTAAGTGTGCACTCGATTAAGCAATTTACAATAAGACTGTTAAGTCCACCTTCTTAAAGGATTTCTTCTATTTGCTACAATTGTTAGAGAGTAGTCAAAAATAGTTGTTGACCTGATAGTATGCAATCTTGAATTGCTGAATACAAATCCTTTAAGTTCACAAGATCTGTGTATCACCTATAGTGATTTATTAATACCTTTTTTCTGCTCGATAGCCTTGAATCTTGTTCTCCATTACTGAATTTTTTCTTTTGTCTCCTTCTACATGAAACTCTCTGTCTGATCCATAGATGTATGTTGCGGCTATAATCATCATATTCTGATTGATTGCTAGTTCTGTTTTTACAATGTATTGACCTAATTAGGTTTTACGATTTACAATAAAAAATCTATGATCAAAGGTTTATAACTTGACCTTGATATCCTAGTTTGCATGTTTACAATCAATTAGACTGATTAAAATAATGACATATGCTTTACTTGTCCCTCAAGAAATGGTTTTACAACTAAGCATAAAGCTAATTATAAAACTGAAGTGTTTTATCTAACATGTAACTCAGATCCACATTTCTCAGAAATAAAATTGTCTCTCGGCAGACTGGTGCTCGGTCTGCTTTGTAGTCTTTGCTTGGTGATGTCTTTGAACTGTCAGTCAGTTTACTCTATAAACTATGTTCTCAGTTTACTCTGTAAATTTTTTGTCGATGATAGTCTGATTTTAGTGTTCACTATGATAGTCTGATTTCGATGACCTCTGCACTTAATTGTTTCAGTGACCATTGCACTTAACTATTTGCTATCACTTGGTGATCAGTTTCCAATTGTCCAAAAATTGTTTCCTTGTATACTAATGACAAATATGATCCTTTAGGATTATCATCTATTGACGCTCGAAATACGTACTGACACAAATTCCTATGCGGTCTCCTGCAAGGTACATTTTATTTAAAATTTTGTTGTGATAAGGAAGCCAACACATAAATTTTTCTTTAAACACATGGAATCCTCTTGCATCATCACAACTTGGTAACCTAACTATTGAAAATTCCTGCAAACCATGTGACAAGCTTTAATTAACTGCAAACACACTTCATCGCATGGTCGTGGCTACTTGATGCTAAATGATAAATGTTTTGCGACCTTGTGATATTCATGACTTGACCACCTAACTTAACAGTAGCACACAATCGTAACTTAAAAACTTAACCGCATGACTAACCTACGATTGTGCACTACACTCCAAACTAACTATTTCACAAGGTCACAAATATTTGTTTTTTTAAGAATAAGACCGTTGAGAAGGTGCGACATGGAAACTTAACTATTTTGCAAGGTCACAAGTCTATGATGTTTCATTAATAATACCATGCAAACTTGTGAAAAACACTTGAATAGAGACCGTTGATTTATAGAGATGGACATTTTTAAATTGATAGACCTCTACAAACATATTGTAAGGATAAAGAAGGAAAAAACTAGCTCAGACTTATAGTATTTTTACCTTGACGGGCTGGTGATCATTTGCCTCAAAAAATAAAATAAAAATGAAGAAGACCAATACAAAAAGATGTCAAAATTTGGACAATTTTAACAAAGACCTAGGCAAATTATACAGTTCTAATAGTGGCTCTACTTGGGGATGTATGCTTCTTGCAGGCCTAGAAATATCTCAGAATCTCTAGGTTAAGCAGACTAACCTCACAACAGACGAAGCAAGAAAAAAAAAACCTAACCCTAAACCACATAGAAAAAAATGTAAACACATGTACAACTTATGTACTATTCATGGATATAATCAATTATTCCAAGAGAAATAATGTTTCAGGAACTGTCAAAGAACTGGTAATTCCATAATTTCTTTAGTTATGTTCTTCAATAACTGTCAATAATATACGTACCTAACCAGATAGGATCAAATTTCCATGTCTACCCTTATCTTCCAATCTGGCATTCCAAATGAGGATCAAATTATTCTTCAAATTTTCTGACAGTAATTTTCTTTTCATATAAACTTTAACTTGCAACTGTAATCTTGCATTTTTCTCATAATATTCTCTTCTTGTTTCATCTAGTTACATTAAATCATTTATCCTCATCCTCATCTCATCATCCAAGACCTCATCATAGGCTTGCACAAATTTTTACATTTGCATCAAGTTGTTTTGGGGTAATCTGGCTTGAATATTATATACCAGATCAAATGGTGCACATCCAATCACCTTTTTCACAGTTACCTTGTCAGCCCATAATGCAAAAACCTTGATTCAAAATCCCAAGCCCTTTTATTATCCTTATAACTCTCTTGATAATCTTAATCAATATTTTATTGCTTGATTCATCTTGATCATTTCTCTATGGATGGTATGGAGAAGAATATGATATTCCTATTCCATACTTCTAACAAAATGAATCAAAATTATCAGACCTAAAACACATAGCATTATCTTCTACTATCTTCTCAAGACATCTAAATTTGATTATAATATTCTCCAACATGAAGTCTACCACCACTTTACTTGTAGCTCTCTTTATAGGGACAACCTCTACCCACTTGGTAAACTAATCAATGGCTACTAAAATCCATGAGTGTCCACCACTTTACTTTCTTTCAATCTCTCCTATAAAATCTAACCCTTGTTGCTGAAAATGTGCTTGAACATTCACAAGCCTAAGAGGTAAGTTACTTGAAACCTTCAACTTACTTGAAAATATTTGACATCCATCACAACGTTTTACCATCTGATCTACATCTTTGAAAATAGTTGGCCACTAGAAACCAGACCTTAACACATTATGAGTAGTTGTCTTGGCCTTGTAATTACCACCATATACACCACTATGTTAGAAATAACTGAGAGGGGGGGTGAATCAGTGGCCTCAAAAACTTATCCTTATCTTAACCACCAATCAAATAAACCTCAGATTATTATGTCCCTACAAGATGCATGCCATGAGATACTTATAATGATTAGCTGTCTATCGGTTTACCTTGTCTGTCCTTATTCTCCTTGATTACCAATAGGCAGTAAAACTATTTACCGAAATACAGTAAATGTGCAGAGTATACCGATAAATCCAGAAATGCATATGTGAAATGTAAAACAATAAAGTAATAAACCATACACACATAACACATGGATTTTTAACATGGAAACCCTGTTAAGAGAAAAAACCACTGGGACCGGTACCCCAAATTTTCACTCTTCTGAAGTGATCCTTGTTAAGAGTCAACCATGTTAAAGGTTACAAACACACTGTTAGGTGTGATCTTTTTAGAGGATTTTACACATATAGGTTGTCACTTAGTATCAGGCATCTAATGTTGCCATCCTTGAATCAGCCTCTCTCTTAGACCATCAATAGGCATCGGACATATCCAGTGCTAGTTTCATGAATCAACCTTTTTGGCACTCCTTGGGATGTACCTGAATATATAGAAGACTGTTAATTCCTTATCTTTTAAGAGACTTGATGCTTCAATGGTTAAACTAAAACAAAATGACTTGTTTCTAATGCAACTTGAATTGCAGATTTTCAGATCTATTTAAGTACATTACCTCTTTGATCAATGTATCAATTCAATTCTTTTGTGCTCCATACTTTCTGCTCTGTGATGTTGTGCTCACTGTTTGTCAGTGTCTACAGAATTCCTTAGCTCTCCTTGAGCTTGATTGATCAATACTGCATAAATATGTTCTTCATCAGTTTCTCTTCAGCATCCTCTTTCTATTCACTCCCCTTCATGTGATACAGAAATGAGTTAAACTTGTCTCTTATATAGACATGATATTCACCATTTCTTGATTCTTGATTCTTGGCGTGAAAAACAATCCAGCCAATCTGATTTAAGCATAACTCCTGATTTATCTCATAGTTATCGTTATGACAACTGTACAAATCTTCTTTAAATCAATCACTTAGCTCTAGTCGAATTGAACAAAGAAAACAACCAGTTAAGTCTGTCTTTAGCTCTTGCCAGCTAGATATTTTTTCATTTTCTAAACTCTCTGTTCTATCAGTTAACTCTTCAGTTAGTCATCAGTTACAACTGTCTGTTCCATCAATGTGACTCTAGTCATCTTTGAGATCTCCGTCCGTCGGGAAACTCTATTTTCATCTCGTCGGGCATACTATGGTTTGCTTCATCGGGCAACACTGTCTTCTGCTCATCGGGTATTACTGTGACTTTTCTTCTTTGCCTTTACCGATGGTGTACACTCTGTCAGTGTTATATGTCAGTTAGTGAATACTTGACTTTTATGCATTGTTGAAAGCATAACCTTTGTTCCATTGATTCTCCGAAGTCTTTGTCATTTTGTATATGACCATACAAATGATATCAAATTAACATCAATGACAATACAAACCATTAACTGATTTAATGCCTTGCATTATCTTCATCTTAACATTATCAGACATTTAATCAGTTATATGTCATCAATCTCTCCCTTTGGCATTGAAAACAATAAACTTATATATCACACTATACTATTTCAATTACAATATGAAATACAATTGTTGAGATTCATCAACCTACCAAACAGTTTGTTTTGATAACCGATAAAAATGTCTGACCATCGGTAAGCTCTATTTTTTCTTAGATTTGATTCTTGCAGCTCTTTGTGTTTCTTGTTCAGATTTGATGCATCCTTTCCTTGTGTTAATATCTCTCTTTTGACTGTTCTTCTTCTTTGATGTTTTTGTCTCTTGTCAGCAACTCTCCCTGTGGATATAATCTCTCCCTATTGGAGTAATCTGATAATGGATAATCTTTCTTCTATTTTTTTGAATACTATGATAATATGGATACTTTCTCTCCCTTTAACAAAAATGCGAAACAAATATCTTACAGATATCTAACATTAATGTCAAGTAATATTTCTTCTTTTATCCATAATATATTCATTAAATTCCCCTTATCCATCAGCAATACAACACTATGCTCTAGTGCTCAGTTATGTTATATATACTTATTTTATATAGAAGTAGCTTTGAAGTTCCTCTCTTTGCCTACATCAACATGAATGATATTCTGATAATAATTAGGCCGATGCAGCCTTCATTCTTTTACTAACTGGTAGACAAGGGTTTGACCCCTAGTCTCTTTCTTAAGTACTCAAATGTATCCTTGGGCAATGGCTTGGTGAATATATCAGCCAATTGTTCTTTTGATTGCACAGACTTGAAAGTATCACCTCTTTTTCTTGAACTTGCTCTCTTAAGTAATGATACTTGATGGCGATGTGTTTAGTCTTTGCATGCATGAATGGATTCTTGGAAATGTTTATTGCACTGGTGTTACTACAATAGATAGTCACTGGTTCTAAGATCTTCATATGCTTACCTTCTAGCAACTGTTTGATCCATGCAATATTTGAGCAATTTGTAGTAGCAGCAACATATTCTACTTCTGTAGTAGACTGAGCGATGCATCCTTGCTTCTTGCTAATCCATGTGACAAGTTTGTCACCCATAAAGAATGCTCCTCCAGTTGTGCTCTTCCGGTCATCAAGATTTCTAGCCCAATCAGCGTCGGTAAACACCTTAAGTTCAAATTTTCCTTCTCTTTTATACCATAAGCCAAATTCCTCAGTATTCTTCAGATATTTTAGAATTCTTTTTACAGCAGTCATATGTGATTCCCTAGGGTTAGTAGAAAATCTAGCAACAATTCCTACTGCGTGTGCAATATCTGGTCTTATGTGTACAACATACATGAGTTTTCCAGTCATTGATCTATACAAAGTTTGATTTACCTTTGTTGCCTTGTCTTCTTTTGTCAACTTACATCCAGTAGCCATCAGTGTTCCAACTAGTTTGGATTCTTCCATCTTGAATATTTTCAAGACCTCTTTGATGTATTTGGACTGTGTAATGAAAATACCTTCTCCTTGTTGCATGATCTATAGACCAAGAAAGAACTTGATCTCACCAAACATAGACATCTCAAATTCTTTTCTCATCTCATCAGCAAATGATTTGCATAGCTTATCAATGCCTCCAAATATGATGTCATCAACAAATATTTTAGCAATCAAAATGTTAGCATCAGTGTCTTCCTTCAAATAAAGATTACTATTTTTACTAGTCCTTACAAATCCAATACTTATTAGATAGGAATGAAGTCATTCATACCAGGATCTTGGAGCTTGTTTTAATCCATACAAGGCTTTATGAAGTCTACATACCATGTCCTTCTTGTTTGGATCAACAAACCCTTCTGGTTGTTCAATGTATACCTCTTCTTCAAGTACTCCATTTAGGAATGCTGACTTGACATCCATTTGGTATACCTTGAATCCTTTATATGCAGCATAAGAAAGAAGTATTCTTACTCCTTCTAGCCTAGCAACGGGTGCAAAGGTATCTCCATATTCTATACCTTCCTCTTGTGCATACCCTTTGCATACTAGTCTTGCTTTGTTCCTTGACTTCTACATTCTCATTCAGCTTATTCTTGAATATCCATTTTGTACCGATGACATTCTTTTCATCTGGTCTTGGCACAAGAGACCATGTTTTTTTCTTCTCAAGTTACTCAATCTCATCATTCATATCACTTGTCCATTCCTCGTTATCTAGTGCAGTATTGACAGATTTTGGCTCAAACTCACAAATTAAACAGTTTGAGTTTAAAGACTTACTTCTTGTTCTTGTACTAGCTTTCTTATCTCCTATGATCTAGACCTTTGGATGGTTCCTTCTTACATATCTTGCAAGTATAGGTACAGTTCTTAATCTATCAGCTTGATCATTGTTTTGACCTTCATTTTGTTCTTTATTACCTTGCACATTGTCTTGATCATTATCCTGACTGTCGGTATTTGCTTCCTGATGCTCAGGAGCAATGGTTTGTAGCTCAGGGGTGCTCCATTGTTGGTGGGATAGAGTTTCAGGTTCTTCATTGTAAGTGAACTTATTGTAGTCCTCTAGTTCTTTAGTGCTTTCTTGTTCATTCTTCTCTGCAAATTCATCTATCTTTACATTTGCACTTTCAATAATTTTTTTAGAGGCTTTTTTCAGGCATTTGTAAGCCTTTCTCTTGGTAGAATACCCTAGAAAAATTCCTTCATCACTCTTGGAGTCAAGCTTTCCATTTCTATCATCTTTTAAGATATAACATTGGCTGCCAAAATTTTTGAAATAACTCACATTGGGTGTGTATTCTTACCATAGCTCATAAGGTGTCTTCTTGGTGTCTTTCTTTAATTGTACTTTGTTCAATGTGTAAACACCAGTACTGATAGCTTCCCTCCAGAAGATTTGGGTGAGTCCTTTCTCTATCATCAGTGTTCTTGCACAATCAACTATTGATCTATTCCTTCTCTCAGCAATCCCATTTTGTTGTGGTGTTCTTGGTGCAGAAACCTGTCTTTTTATACCATGCTCATTACAAAAGTTAGTGAATTCATCTGATATAAACTCACCTCCTCTATCTGATCTCAAACATTTTAGATCCTTACCAGTTTGTTTCTCTACCAAAGCTTTATACCATTTAAACATCTTGAATGCTTCAAATTTATCCTTTAGAAACATAACTGTCATCATTCTAGAGTAATCATCAACAAAGAGAATAATATATCTATCTCCATAATAACTCTTTGTCCTCATGGGTCCACATAAATCAAAATGGACTAATTCTAGAATTGCATCAGATGTATGGGTCTTTCTTTTGAAACTAGACTTTGTCATTTTACCTTTTTGATAGTTTTTACACATGATGTTGTTGGGCTTGGTCATTGTTGGTAAGCCTCTGACATTTCTCTTTTTGCTAATTTTTATCATGTTGTCAAAGTTCACATGACACAGCCTTTTGTGCCACAACCATATGTCTTTGTTTTTAGTAATCAAACAAGTGGAGTCAGTATCATTCAAATAGAATAAGTTACCTTTTGTCTGCTCACCGGTACCAATCAAGTTTCCAGATTTGTTGAAGATCTTTGCCTTCTTATTTTCAAATGCTACTTTGTGACCTGAATTATTCAACTGAGAAAAACTCAATAGATTATAATTCAATCCATTTACCCAATAAGCATTCTCACACTTTATCTAGTTATTCAACATTATTGTTCCTCTCCCTTCAACTAGAAAAGGTGTGTCATTTCCCATTCTTACTGATCCACCCTTGTAGTATTCAAAAGTCTCAAAAAATTTCTTATCACCGGTCATATGATGAGTGCAGCCACTGTCTATGATCCAAATATCATTTTTGCTAATTTTAGATATGAGAGCTATTTCTACATACCTTTCTTCATCATCATCAGAATCATCTTTTACAGCCACAAACACCATCTCAATGTCTTCATCAAATTTGGTGTCAGTATCATCATCCTTTCATTTTGCTAGGTAGATGACCTTCTTTCCTTTGTCCTTATAGTCTTGGGTATCTCTTCTTTCTAATTGTTGGTAGCTTCTATAATCACCTCTGTTAGACTTCTCACAAGATCTCTCATTACTTCTATCTTTTCTTATATTATTACATCTTGCAGCAAAGTGTCCAATCTCTTTACAGTTAAAGCATAAAAGTGGTAACTTGCCTTTGTATTTACCTTTGCCTCTCTGCATTCTTCTAGTCATAAGTGCTTCTATTTCATCAAGATCATCTTCTTCACTTTCACTATCACTATCTTTTCTAGATGAGTGTCTATGACTTGATTTTCTTATCTTTATAGAAGACTTAAATGCAGACTCTAAGTTTGGTAAGACACTATTGTCAAAGTTATTCATCTCAAATGAAATCAGACTACCAATTAAACTATCAAGAGTAATTGTATTGTTTGCTACTGCTCTCATTTCTTGAATGACGGAAACTCTAATAGCATAAGTAGGCAGAAAGGTTCTTAGAATTTTACTTACCACTGTATCTTCTTCTAGTACACCTCCAACTCCTCAGATAGCATTGACTACCTCTTTAATTCTTGTGTTGTACTGAGTGATGTTTTCTCCTTCTTTCATTTTGAGATCATCAAACTTTCCTCTAAGGCTTTCTACCTTGGCTCTAAAAACATTTTTGTCACCACCATGTACAAGCTTCAATTTGTCCCACATCTTCTTTGCAATTTTGCATTCTTTGACATCTTACAATTCAGTATCAGAGAGTGAGGAAGAAAGCTCTATCATCATGCCATTATGTTCATGCTTTTATCTCATTTGTTCAATTTTTGGTGCTCCTGTGGGAAACACATATTCAGTTTCAAGGAATTGAGTGACATCATTACCAATACCTTATAAGTGGATTCTTATCCTGATTTTCCATGAGGCAAAATTATCTTTGTTCAGCTTGGGCACATCTCATTTGTTCATCTTGTGATCTTTGACTTAGGTCTTGAAACCTTCCTTCTAAGCACACAAGCTCTGATACTAATTGTTAGAAATAAATGAGAGGGGAGGTGAGCCAGTGGCCTCAAAAACTTATCCTTATCTTAGCCACCAATCAAATAAACCTCAGATTATAATGTCCCTACAAGATACATGCCATGAGATACTTATAATGATTAATTGTCTGTTGGTTTACCTTGTCTATCCTTATTCTCCTTGATTACCGATAGGTAGTAAAACTATTTACTGAAATATAGTAAATGTGCAGAGTATACCGATAAATCCAGAAATGCATATGTGAAATGTAAAACAGTAAAGTAATAAACCATATACACATAACACATGGATTTTTAATGTGGAAACCCTGTTAAGGGAAAAAACCACTGGGACCGGTACCCCATATTTTCACTCTTCTGAAGTGAGCCCTGTTAAGAGCCAACCCTGTTAAAGGTTACAAACACACTATTAGGTGTGACCTTGTTAGAGGATTTTACACATA
>MU225789.1:2596336-2612069 GCA_018584345.1 Thuja plicata
GGTACCCCATATTTTCACTCTTCTGAAGTGAGCCCTGTTAAGAGCCAACCCTGTTAAAGGTTACAAACACACTATTAGGTGTGACCTTGTTAGAGGATTTTACACATATAGGTTGTCACTTAGTATCGAGCATCTAATGCTTCCATCCTTGAATCAGCCTCTCTCTTAGACCATCAAGAGGCATCGGGCATATCCAATGCTACTTTCATGAATCAACCTTTTTGGCACTCCTTGGGATGTACTTCAATATATAGAATACTATTAAGTCCTGCTCTATTAAGAGACTTGATGCTTCAATGGTTAAACTGAAACAAAATGACCTATTTCTAATGCAACTTGAATTGCAGATTTTTAGATCTATTTAAGTACATTATCTCTCTGATCAATGTATCAATTCAATTCTTTTGTGCTCCATAATTTTTTCTCTATGATGCTATGCTCAGTGTTCGTTGATGTCTACAGAATTCCTTAGCTCTCCTTCAGCTTGATTGATCAGTATTGCATGAAGATGTTCTTCATCAGTTTCTCTTTATCATCCTCTTTCTATTTTCTCCCCTTCATGTGATACGGAAATGAATTAAACTTGTCTCTTATATAGACATGATATTCACCATTTCTTGATTCTTGATTCTTGGCATGAAAAATAATCAGCCAATCTAATTTAAAGCATAACTCCTAATTTATCTCATAGTTATCTTTA
The DNA here is from genome assembly GCA_018584345.1 of Thuja plicata. Classification (NCBI taxonomy): domain Eukaryota; kingdom Viridiplantae; phylum Streptophyta; class Pinopsida; order Cupressales; family Cupressaceae; genus Thuja; species Thuja plicata. Next base: position 2,597,037 of record MU225789.1, read on the forward strand.
TGCCAACTGTACAAATCTTCTTTAAATCAATCACTTAGCTCTGGTCGAATAAAACAAAGAAAACAACCAGTTAAGTCTATCTTTAGCTCTTTCCAGCTAGATATTTTTTCATTTTCTAAACTCTCTGTTCCATCAATTAACTCTTCAGATAGTCATTGGTTACAACCTTCAATTCCATTGATGTCACTCCAGTCAGCTTCGGGATCTCCGTCCATTGGGCAACTCTATTTTCATCTCGTTGGGCATACTGTGGTTTGCTTCATCGGGCAACACTGTCTTCTGCTCATCAAGTATTACTATGACTTGTCTTCTTTTCCTTTATCGATGGTGTGCACTCTGTCGGTGTTATCTGTCACTTAGTTAATACTTGACTTTTATGCATTGCTGAAAGCATAACCATTGTTCCATTGATTCTCTGAAGTCTTTGGCATTTTGTATATGACCGTACATATGATATCAAGTTGACATCAATGAAAAAACAAACCATTAAGTGATTTAATGCCTTGCATTATCTTCAACTTGACATTATCAAACATTTAATCAGTTATATGTCATCACACTATGCATTTATTGCAATAATTTCTTAGCCTGATCCTAGTGAAAATAATTAAGAAACACTCCATGATTATTTTTCCACCACAATTTTCCCCCAGTTATGGCATATTTAATGGCATGAAACTTCATAGTTCTCCTCTTATTATCATCCATTTTAGGAGGGAAGGTCATTTTATGCAGGTACAGAATAATATCTTTATACCATTCACACTGGTCAAGATCACATATAAATGGCATTTGGTTTTCCTCTAAAATATTAACAAGGTTAGCATCAATATTTTCTTGAGTCATCAGCTTTTCTAACCCTTGGCCTCTTACAAATTTGGTAACTTGAACATCAATATTGAATTATTGGATCCTATTGATCCATCTACACTTTCTCCCAGAGACCTCTTATTGGGTGAAAATGTCTTTTACAGCTATAGTGGACATATAAGAAACAATAATTTCTCCAATTGAATAACACCTAAAAGATTTAATAGCATTCACCAATTCATATTCTTTTTTCTCATTTATGTCATACTTTAGCTCTGCAGCATGCAATGATTTATTGAAAAGTGCTATGGGTTGTTCAAAACCCTCTGAATTCTTTTGCAAGAGTATTGCAGCTATAGTGTGGAAATATGCAAATGAAAACACTTGCATAGGCTTACTATAATTAGGAGTCCTCAAAATAGGATCATCCTTAATGGCTTGTTTGATATCTTGAAAAGCCCTGGAAGGTTTCTCATTCCATTCTACTTTGGCCTCTTTCTTCATAATTTTGTATAGGTTTACTAATTTCAGAAAAATTAGTAATAAATCTCCTCAAAAAATTTACCTTGTCGAAGAATGATTGTATTCCCTTCACACCTTCTCCCGGAGACCTCTTTTTTGGTGAAAATGTGTTTTACTGCTAGAGTGAAGAAACAACAATTGCTCCAACTAAATAACACCTGAAAGATTTGATAGCCTTCACTAATGCATATTCTTGTTTCTTATTTATGTCATACTTTAGCTCTGCAGCATCCAGAGATATATTGAAAAGTGCTATGGGTTGTTCAAAACCCTTTGAACTCTTTTGCAAGAGTACTGCAGCTATAGTGTGGAAAGATGCAAATGAAAACACTTGCATATGCTTACTATAATCAGGAGTCCTCAAAATAGGAGCATCCTTAATGGCTTGTTTGATATCTTGAAAAGCCCTGGAAGGTTCCTCATTTCAATCCAGTTTGGCCCCTTTCTTCATCATTTTTTATATATGTTTACTAATTTCAGCAAAATTAGTAACAAATCTCCTCAATAAATTTACCTGGCTGAAGAAGGATTGTATTCCCTTCACATTTTTAGGTAGTGGTACTTTTTCTATTACAGCCACCCTCTCAAGATCAATCCTAACTCCATCTTTAGAAACAATATGACCAATCAATTTTCCCTTAGTCACTCTAAAAACATTTTTTTTTGGATTTAAATAAATACCATAGTCAAGAGCTTGAACAAATAAAAAATTCTAAATGCCCACAATGTTGGTTTTCTTCCTTCAAGTAGGTTGTTAAATCATCCTGATAGTCTGCTAGAAATTTATCAATAAAATATGCAAAGGCAACATCCATATCTCTCTGGAATGTATCTCCTACATTTGTCAAACCAAATGACATTCTAACGTAAACATATGTTACTCAGGGTGTTGTAAATGCAGTCATGTACTACTCTATATCTTCAACCATTATCTGGTTGTAACCAGAGAAAACATCCATCATTGACATGAGTTCACACCCTGTCACTTTCTAAAACATTGCCTCCATATTAGGTAGACCATAATTGTCCTTTAATGAAGATATATTGAAATTTCTAATGTCTACACATAATCTTATATCCTCATTTTTATTTTTCATCGGCACAAGGTTAGAAACCCAAGAAGAGTGTCTAATTGGCTTGATGATACTTGCATCTCCCATTTTCATCAGTTCTTCTTACATTTTTGGAGCAAGAGTGGGGTTAATTGGTCTTTTCTTTTTCATCAATTATCTTATAATGTTTCATCAATCAGTTACTAATTAAGAATAATATAATAATTTAATATTGAATATTAAATTTCATATGATTATTAATAATATAACATATATAATATATTATTATTAATGAGCATATATTATATGTATTATAATGATCATACGACTGAAGCTACAAACATTAACACTCCCTCTTAGCTAGGGATGATGATCAAACAAAATGTGTAGTGGTCTCCTATGTCAACACTTATGACCCTCACCATAGCTATAAAAAAACATAAACACTCCCTCTTAGCTAGGGAGGATAAATCAATCCAATGTCAACACTTATATGACACTTAACAACATCAATCATATGATGTAAGCAATAAAAGAATCATCCTCATGATGTAAACAATAGAAACATAGTCTCAAGATGTGGATTGCCTCCATTGATGATTCCATGCACAAGCTCTTAGGTGGATTGACTCCATCGAAGATTCTATCTACAAGCTCTCAGGTGGATTGCCTCCATCATTGATTCTATCCACAAGCTCCTCAAGATTTAATGTAGATTGCCTCAATTGGTGATACTATCTACAAGCTCTATCTATTATGACCTGTTTCAACCATCATAAGATGTCTATCACAATAAAAGGTTTCCATCATTTGATATTATATTTGGTATCTTGAGTATTGGCCTATCAGAATGTCAACACATGACATTCACCAAATACTCTGAGTATTGGCCTATCAGAACATCAACATATGATATTCACCAAGTACTCAATAAGGTATTGGCCTACAAAAAATCAACACATGATATTCACCAAATACCTATCATATATCTATACAAACTGATAATCCTTAAAGGATTAAGATGTTGTCATTAGTATTCAAGCAGACAGTTTTGGTCGATCAGCATTCACCGAGTGTCAGCATTCACTGAGTGACAACATTCACCGAGTGTCAGCATTCACCGAGTGACAGCATTCAATGAGTGACAATGTTCACCGAACACAGTGGTCACCAAAATGCTTAGTACACCAAGAAAATACATAACCAAATAGAGACACAACCGAGCATCAGTCTACAGAGATATAACCGAACACCATTCTACAGAGACACAATCGAGTAGAGACATCACCGAGCACCAGTCTAACTGAGAGAAAGTTTTAACACCGAGAAAAGAGGATCTAAACTACATGTCAACTAAATCACTTTAGCGTTTAAAATAGCTTTTTTCTTTTTTGGAAAACCATTTCTTGAGGATCAAGAAAAGCGTAATTGATGGATTTAATCAGTTTAACTGATTATATACATGCAAACTAGGAGATCAAGGTCAAGTTTTAAACCTTGGATCTTAGATTTATTCTAGAAAAGCATGAAACCTAATTAGGTCAATACATTGTATATATAGATGTGTAATCAATAAATAACATGATTATTGTAGCCACACAAGGACATATATGGATTAGATAGAGGTTTTCATGCAGAAGAACACATACATTAAATTTAGTTATGAAGAACTAGATTCAAGGATATCGAGCAGAACAGAGGTATTATCCATTACAATAGGTGATACATATATTTTGTGAACTTAATGAATATGTAATCATAAATTCAAGATTGCAAACCATCAGGTCATAAGTATTTTTGTCTACTCTCTAACAATTGTAGCAAATAGAAGAAATCCTTCAAGAAGGTGGACTTAACAGTCTTATTGTAAATCTCTTAACCAAGTGCACACATACACTCTGATAAAATCTCTTAACCGAGTAGACCTAACAAGTCTAACATGTTACTCCTAACAGGGTAAGATCATCATAAGTGATCACAAATTGTAGCCTTACCTGACACCTTCCATTGTGTAGATAGTGAAGCTTTGTGGGTTTCATCCCCACCTTAGTTTTACCTTCTAACAGGGTTTTTCTACTTTAGCAATTCTTGTGTCATGTGTAAATGAGTTTCATGAATTTTTCTATGTTATTTTACATGCACTTACATTTATTTTAAGATATTACATGCATAAGGTAGTAAAGCTACAATGGTCGGTTATGCAAGCAATGATTACTAAGGCTTAAAGTGTAAAAGTTTTAAGGGTACTGATTCACCCCTCTCCTCTCATTACACACCCTTGCATAATTCCAACAATTGGTATTAGAGCTAGATCTCTTATTTGGAAAATTTTAAATCACTCAAGAGAGAAAAGATCATAAAATGGAAAGTTATAAGTTTGACAAAAATATCGAGAATCAGAAGTTGCAGATACAGATTTTCTTTGAGAAATACAAAGAAGAAAGAATCGAAATGAAAGAGTTATTGGATGAAAGAAAAGTCATGGCATCTTGCTAAAATGAAACTAACTATCATGAAGAAGAGATACCATATTTATTTGATTCATCTAGATCTAGATCTGGTAATACATCTGACACTTCTGAAGAAAGCATTACAATTCTAAATGAAATCAATCAACATATGTTTGAACAAGTAAAAGTACTGCAGATCAGTCATGAGACACAGATGGTAATAATGATTGATGTTATGAATAATGCAAGACAAGCTGAACAAGAAAGAACTTTAGCTATTGATGATAGGAGGAAGATTACTGAAAAGTTGCAAGAGAAAGAATCTCATATACAAAGACTTACTGAACATCACATTGACATCACCAATCAAATAGTTCTTATGAGTCATGAGGCCAACCGAGTGAACATAGAACTTAATGAAAAATTGGAAGCTATTGGTGAACTAAAAGAAGAAAATAAGAAACTGAAGCTTGAAGCAAAGATTCAGAATCAACATAATGATATGATCAAGAAAGCTAAAGATGGTACAAAAAGAATGGATGAATTTATGAATGGACGAAAAAGACTCAACAAAAATACCAGTTTAGGGTATACCAAGATTATCAAAGGGATGTCTACACAGCTCCAAGACCAAAGAAGCGTTCATGTAATCATTGTGGAAAAGTAGGCCACACATCAAATGTTTGTAAGAGCAAAGAAAAAGGTATTCCTAAAACTACTTCTACATTCATTGGTAATTATTATAACTATAACAAGCAAGGACACAAAGCACATGAATGCAGATCTAAGTAGAACAAACTAAATAAGAAATCTTACATGAAAAAAAATTGTTCTACTTGCAACATATATGGCCACACATCGAATGAGTGCAAGAAAAAGAAAAAGCAAGTCTGGAAACCCAAAGAATAAGAAAATGCATATCAACCAAGAAGAGTCAGTTATACATATGCATGAGATTACAACACATGGGTAAATTGCACAACATGTGGTAGATATGGACATATAGTTGCTAAATGTATGAGGAAATAGATACAAAGATCAAGGAACTGGAATAACTCTGGAATGGCATGTTTACACTGTCATAAGGTCGGTCACCTAAGAAAGGACTATAGAGACCGAGTGACAGAGTCAAGCACTTTTACAAATGGAAATACTATTGAAGACATCAGGAGAAAGAGAAATCAAATATGGAGGAAAGCTTCAAAAAATGAAAATACTGGACCAAGAAATATAGTTGGTGACGCCTCATCTAATGGATTAGGTGATTCCACAACCCCCACCTAAGAAATACAAGTAAGTATGGAGCTACACTCTACAAAGTTGTATTTTACATCAGCTCCTATATTCAGTGATAATATGCCAAATTAGCATGAATAAATATGCACTATGGTATTACTTGTTATGATTGTGTGAATCAAGTTTCATCGGTTAATGTAAACCGAGCATAAAATACACTTTGGTAAACATATGAAAGATAATCGAGTTGACATTCTATGCCAAGCATCATCGATAAAAATGTGGGAGAAAACCAAGTTGACACCTTGTACCGAGTATTGAATACTCACCGAGCTAAAGTCTTTGGTGTGTTAACCGAGCATCTACGCTTTGTCAACCGATTGGCAGGTGAAGAATTTAATGCATCACTTAGGTCATATTTGTCTATAAAAAGGGAAAAGTGAACTCATTCATTCACCCAACATTTATGAGAAGATTGTAGAGTGAGAAGAGAAAATCACAGTGATCACATTGTAGAGAGATTAAAAGTGATTGCAAAGCAACTCCAACATATTTCAAGCACTCACCGCAATCATCTAGTAAGTACCAAGACTTACCGAGCTCATAGTTCATTTGTGAAGAAGCCCTAATTTTAACAAACAATGGCATCCACTTCCCAGACCATGAAAATAAAAATGACAAAAGATAAGAAGGTTTCTCTCATCAAGAACTCAACCTGTGAAGAACCAAACTATAAGTTCTATCCTGAGGTTGATTCACAACCTGACAACAAGGGAGAATTATTGAGTATCCCACCTAGGGTTTTGTTGGTTGAAGACATCTGAGCGTACATTCACTGCAAAGTTGCAAAGATTGAAGACATGGAGCTTGAAGAAACTTATAAGAAGCTATGCAATGACGGAAACCTAAAGGATGAGTACAAACACATCGAAGTAAAAGGGTTAACCAATACCCTACTATTCCCAAAGGAATTCAAGACCAAATGGATTTGTATTGTGCTCAACCAAGTACATGATGGTAAAATATGGTTGGATGAACCTAAGGCAATCACAAAGGATGTGATCCATGCAGTCACTGGATACCCAATCATAAACAAGACAAAAGCCCTAAGGCACCCAAGTCACCCCAAGATTGAAAAGCTAACAGGAGCTGAATGGGACAGCAGAGGTCTGAAAGTGAACTCAATCACCAACCCTGAATTGAAGTTTGGTGCATATGTGGTCGGATACAAGATATTCCATGCAATAAAAAATTAACAACATTGCTTGTGGAGTTGTTGACACGGCATACAAAATTCTAAAGAAAGCAGTGCAACTAGACCTAACAGAGTTGCTACTAAAGCAACTAGAAGAAAACATGAGAACCATTGGATTAGCTAGATCTAACACGTGTAAGTTTGATTCTCTATTGGTTTGTAGATTCTTTTACTTTCAAAACTTCTTTCCTTTAGTCGGTAATGTCACTTGGGACACAAACCGACCAATCACTACACATATTAGTGATTATATTAAGTCACTAGGAGATAACTTCACACCTTTAATGGATAGATACTTTGCCACAGTCAAGACTACGATGGAGAAGAGGATGAGAATCCATGCTCAACTAGTGGAAAAATACAAGGATGAGATATGCTTTGTAGTAGACATCGACACTATACTCATCAAAGCTGACAACCTTAGAACAACATGGTTACCACCACTTGAATATGAAATTGATAGATCAGGCTACAAAAGCTATTGAAGCCCTACTCAATGAACCAGTTAACAAATCTATAAGTAGATTCGAAACAAATGAAGAAGACAAGTCAAGGATAAATATTGGCTTAGTAGATCAAGAAGATAGGGAAGAAGCAAACAAAATTGGTGAAAACACTCAAGAAGAAACTCTTGGTAACCGATGAAGAGTTAGAACAAACAAAGGATATCAATGAGGAACAGTCACCCGTCAATGAAGGTAAAGAGATAAGTGACTTTGAGTCTACCGAATCTAATGTAGAGCCACCAAAGGCCAAGAAATAAAAGTTTATTGATGTAACAGCTGCATCAAGAACCAGGAGCAAAGTTGCTAAGGTAGACTCACCGTCATTAAAGAAAGGTACAATGAAAACTTATATGAAGAGAAAAGCCTCAATCACACCGATACAATGAAAGATATATCTAAGAGGAAGAGAGGACAAGGATGATAGTGAAAAAGTAGAAAGAGAATAGAGAATACAAGTAGAGAAGGCCAAAATTCCAAAGACAATTGATGAAATTGCAGAGTCAATCATCAAAATAGGCAGTATATCAAATAATAAGATTAGACAATGGGAAAATTTGTCTACCGAGGACCAGAATAAATTAGAGGAATAAATCATTAAAATGATTGTAGCATACAAGTATGTACCTCTACAATTCGGAAGTCAAATTCCACAAGAGCTAAATGATAAGATATCAACAAGGTGGACATATGTATTGTTAGTAATAACTGAGAGGGGGGGTGAATTAGTGGCCTTAAAAATTTATCCAATTTCAAACTTTAATCCACCAATCAGTACTTCTCAAATTATTAAGTCCCTACAAGATGTATGCCTTTGAAATACTTGAAACAAATAACAGTCTGTCAGTTTACCTTGTCTGTCCTTATTCTCTTTGATAACCGATAAGCAGTAAACTGTATTTATGGATACTTAGTAAATATATAGAGTATACCAGTCAATCCATAAATGCATATGCAGAATGTAAAATAGTAAAGTAATAAACCATACACATATAACACAAGGTTTTAACGTGGAAACCCTATTCTAGGAAAAACCACTGGGACCGATACCCCAAATTTTCACTCTTCTGAAGTGAGCCCTGTTAGGAGCCAACCATGTTAAAGGTTACAAACACACTATTAAGTGTGACCTTGTTAGAGGATTTGTAATACATAGGTTGTCACTAAGTATCTGGCATCTACGCTACCATCCTTGAATCAGTCTCATGACTGTCAAGAGGCTTTATGCAAATCTTACTACCATCCTTGAATCAGCCTCCTTCTTAGAGTGTCAATAGGCTTTAGGTAAGACTGGTGCTACTATCATGAGTCAACCTTCTGGTAATCTATTAGGATATACCTTAGTTACAAAAAGACTGTTAAGTCCTGCTCTGTTAAGAAACTTAATGCTTCAATGGTTAAACTGAAACAAAATGACCTATTTCTAATGTAACATAATTGTAGATTTTTAGATCTATTTACTTACAATATATTTTTGATCAATGTATCATTACAATTCCTTTATACTTAACTCTTTCCACTCTGTGATGTTGTCCTTCTCTGTCCGTTGGTGTCTGCATAATTATTTAGCTCTCCCTCAGCTTGATTGATCAAAACTGCATGAAGTTAATCCTTCATCAGTTTCTTCTTCAACATCTTTCATCAGTTCACTCCCATGTGTATCTGATTGCTTTCTCATCCACACTTAAAGTGATTTATACTTGTCTCATAAATAGACATGATTTTTCTTAATTCTAGGTTCTTGATTCTTATTTTTGGCTTTAACTCGTGATTTATCTCATGGTTATCTTCTTGCCAACTTTACAAATAACTTACTTAACTGTGGTCAAATAAAACAAATAAAACAACCAGTGAAGTCTATCCTTTAGCTCTTCCAGCAAGATATTTGGTCATTTTCTAAAATCTCTATTCTGTCAGTCAATTATGCAGCTCGTCGCTGGTGACAACTGCCAGTTCTATCGGTGTGACTTCAGTTAGCTTTGGGATCTTCATCCATTGGGCATCATTGGATCTTGCTTATCGGGAAACACTATTTTTATCTCGTCGGGCATCCTTTGATTCTTCTTTGTCAGGAAACACTGTCTTCTGCTCATCGGGCATCACTGTGACTTTATCTCTATTTTTACTGACAGTGTGCACTCTGTCAGTGTAGTCTGTCACTTAGTGAATACTTGACTTTTATGCATTTCTAAAAGCATAACTTTTATTCCATTGATTCTCTAAAGTCTTTGGCATGACCATACAGATGATATCAAGTTGACATCAATGACAATACAAACCATTAACTAATTTAATGTCTTGCATCATCTTCAACTTAATATAGTCAACCATTTAATCAGTTAGATGTTATTAATCTCTCCCTTTGGCATTGATGGCAACATACTATATTATCACACTATAATATTTCTAATACAATTGTTGAGATTCATTAAATTACCAAACAGTTTGTTTTGATAACTGATAAAATGTCTGACCGCCGATAAGCTCTGTGTAAGCTTAGATTTGATTCTTGCAGCTTTCCTTTTTGTTCTTTTGATGTGTTGTGACCTCTGTTGGTGTCAGATTTATTTTTTACTTTTCTACTTCTGTGATGTCACTATCTTTTGTTTGCAACTTTTATACAAATTCTCTCCCTTTGGATATGATCTTTCCCTGTTTGGAGTAATCTGATGATGAATAGTTTCTTATGATAATATGAAAACATTCTCTCCCTTTGACAAAAATGCCAAACAAATAATTTACAAATATCTGACATTCTGTCAATCAATTTCTTCTTTCCATAATATATTCCTTGAATTTCCCTTATCCATTACCAATATAACAATCTTCTCTAGTGCTTGATTCTGATATATACCTTTTTGTATATAGATGTAGCATTGAAGCTTAGCTTGTGCTTGCATTAGTTTTGAATGATATTCTGATAATATATTGTTGATGTAGCCATCATTCCTTTTACTGACTATTAGACATGGGTTTTACCCCTAGTCTTTTCCTTAGGTACTCAAATGTATCCTTTGGCAGTGGCTTGGTGAAGATATCAGCCAATTATTCTTTTGATTGCACGTATTCAAGTATAACTTCTTTCTCTTGTACTTGTTCCCTTAAGTAATGATACTTTATGGAAATGTGCTTAGTCTTTGCATGCATGACTGGATTCTTGGAAATATTTATTGCACTGGTGTTATCACAATAGATAACCACTGGTTCTTTGATCTTCATATGCATACCTTCTAATAGTTGCTTGATCCATGCAATATTTGAGTAGTTTGCAGCAGCAGCAACATATTCTGCTTCTGCAGTAGATTGAGAGATACATCCTTGCTTCTTGCTGATCCATGTGACAAGTCTGTCACCCATAAAGAATGCTCCTCCAGTTGTGCTCTTTTGGTCATCAAGATTTCTAGCCCAATCAGTGTCAGTAAACACTTTTAGTTCAAATTTACCTTTTCTTCTATACCATAAGCCAAATTCCTTAGTATTCTTCAGATATCTTAGAATTCTTTTCACAGCAGTTATATGTGATTCCCTGGGATTAGCAAAAAATCTAGCAACAATTCCTACTGCATGTGCAATATCTAGTCTAGTGTGTACAACATACATGAGTTTTCCTATCATTGACCTGTATATGGTCTGATTTACCTCTGTTGTCTTGTCTTCCTTTGTTACTTTGCATCTAGTAGCCATCAGTGTTCCAACAGGTTTGGAATCTTCCATCTTGAATAATTTCATAACTTCTTTGATGTATATGGACTAAGTAATGAAAATACCTTCACTTTGTTGAATGATCTACAGACCAAGAAAGAACTTGATCTCTCCAAACATAGAAATCTCAAATTCCTTGCTCATCTCATTAGAAAATAATTTGCATAGCATATCACTACCTCCAAATATGATGTCATCAACAAATATCTCAGCAATCAAAGTGTTAGCGCTAGTATCTTCTTTCAAATAAAGATTACTGTTCTCACTAGTCCTTATGAATCCAATACTTATTAGATAGGAATGAAGTCTTTCATACCAGGCTCTGGGAGCTTGTTTCAATCCATACAGGGCTTTGTGAAGTCTACATACCTTGTTCTCTTTGTTTCAATCTACAAACCCTTCGGGTTGTTCAATGTATACCTCTTCTTCAAGTATTCCATTTAGGAATGCTGACTTGACGTCCATTTGATAAACTTTGAATCCTTTGTATGCAGCATAAGCAAGTAGAATTCTCACTCCTTCTATCCTAGCAATGGGTGCAAAGGTTTCTCCATAGTCTATACCTTCCTCTTGTGCATACCCCTTGCATACTAGTCTTGCTTTGTTCCTTATGACTTCTCCATTCTCGTTCAGTTTGTTTTTGAATATCCATTTTGTACCGATGACATTCTTGTCATTTGGTCTTGGCACAAGTGACCATGTCTTGTTCTTCTCAATCTGTTCAATCTCATCATTCATATCACTTATCCATTCCTCATTATCTAGTGCAGCATTGACAGACTTTGGTTCAAACTCACAAATTAAGCAATTTGAGTTTAAAGACTTACTCCTTGTTCTTGTACCATCTTTCTTATCTCCTATGATCTGGGCCTCTAGATGGTTCCATCTTACATATCTTGCAAGTATAGGTACAACTCTTTGCATATCATCTTGATCTTCATTACCTTATGTATAGTCATAAAATTAAAGCACTTCCATTATAGATGTGTTTAGCCTTCCGAGTAAGTGGTTTGGGGTCATGACAAGAGCCTTGAATGGGTTCCTAATCTTGACATGGCTTCCTCCCTATTCTGTTCCTCTTTCCACTCCTGTTTGGCCTGATTTCTGCATTCTAGATGGCAGACTGGTGATTCTAGGCTTCAGGGTCAAGGTCAACATTTTAGGTCTATGTCGACCTTGACCCTGACCTAGGTCAGGGTCGACCTCGACCTTGACCCAAGGTTCAGATCCCAGGGTCTTGCAGTTTCAGGAGGTCAGCCTTTGCAAAAAGTATTTCCCACTTTTGAGTCGACTGTTTTGGGTTCTGAAGTGTTGATTCTGAAATTATATTTAATATAGGTCCTCTCCTAGGGGTAAACGCTTTAATGGGGTTTAATTCTCCTATGTAGGCATCCTTGGAAGATTGTGCCCTAATTTCATATAAAAGGGAAGTTTTCTCCCTCATTTTCTTTAAGTCTTCTAAGAACCATCATCAAGTGAGCTAAGTCTTTTAATCGTGATAAAGCATTCTCAAGACATCTTCAAAGGATATTCAAGCGAGAAATCAAGAAATATTTGAAGTAAGCATTCATCCATTCAAGTATCCATTTTCATGAAGGAGATCCATTGGAGGCCATTGAAGGATTGAAGCTACAAGAAGCCCTTTTGGTGATCTCTCCATCCATCTTCTTCCAAGCCATTTCCCAATCCAAGAACCCATTCAAGACTTGGTGTTGGAGATCTACAAGCAAGAGATTGAAGACATATTACCTTTCTACATTCTACATTTGAAGCATACCTGTGGATTTAAGGATTTGAATCCTCCACAAGGACTTTTTCAAGCAAGGTGAATTTATGCATTTAATTTGTCCATTTCTGCAATTTCAATTACATATATTTGAGGTTAATTCCAAAACTGGGGTTTGACCAAGAAAAAACCCTCCCCCACAACAAAACAATCTCCTTTTTCTTGCACGTACAGGTACAGAACAGTGGATTTGAACCCATATTTGGATACCCTTTTCGGAAAAATTTCAGGATCCGCAAACAAAGTCACTTTCAGATCTGTGTAGGTTAGGGTTGACATTATTGGGTAAGGGTTGACATTTTTGGGTCAAGGTCAACCTTTTTCATAAGATGACATCGGAACGGAAAATGATTTTTGGGTTTTGTTTGTCTATGCGTCTTGGTTCGGTATCAACTGTCAGTTTGTCCAAAAACAATCTACAGACCTCAGAAAATAGCATACTTTGATCTGCAATATTTCAAGGTTAGTGCATTTCTTAGATCTTTTCAAATACATTCATATATCATTTTGATATATATAAATTACATAATTTAAGGTATCTCCTTTGTTATTTTCATTTCCAAATAGTTGATTCATTTGTGCATTAACCCTTCTCTTGGGTTGATCAACTTGGCTCTCTCATTTGTACATTTGGGAATAGAAAAGGAACATCTTATATTCTCCTTAATCACAATTGCAATACATAATTAATTCAATTCAATCAAGGTTAAAAGAATCCAAGATAATCTAGGTAATTCAAAGAACAACCTACACATTAACACCTTATATTTCAAGATAATAAATTCACAAACAATCTATAAATCAAATCAATCATTTCTATACTTTATCTATTACATTTTAGTAACATCATTCTATTTCATACGTTACACCTTGCACATTATCTTGATCATTATCCTGTCTGTCGGTAACAACATTCTGATTGTCGGTTGCAACATTCTATTGTTCTGGATTTATGCACTGTTGCTCGGGTAGAGTTGTGGGTTCTTCACAGTATACAAACTTGTTGTAGTCTTATGGTTCCTTTGTGCTTTCTACCTCATTCTTTTCTGCAAACTCATCAATCTTTACATTTTCACTCTCAACTATTTTGTTAGAAGCATTGATTAGATAAAAGCTTTTCTTTTGGTAGAATACCCCAGAAAAATACCTTCATCACTTTTGGCATCTAGCTTTCCATTTCTTTGATCTTTTAAGACATAACATTGACTGCCAAAAATTTTGAAGTAACTTACATTGGGTGTTTTACCATACCATAGCTCATAAGGAGTCTTCTTTGAGTCCTTTCTTAATTGCACTCTGTTAAGTGTGTAGATAGCAGTGCTAATAGCTTCCCTCTAGAAGATCTGAGTGATGTCCTTTTCTATCATCAGTGTTCTTGCACAATCAACTATTGATCTGTTCCTTCTTTCAGCAATTCCATTTTTCTGTGGTGTTCTTGGTGCAGAAACCTATCTTTTTATACCATGCTCATTATAGAAATTAGTGAACTCATCTAATACAAATTCTCCTCCTCTATCTAATCTTAAACATTTTAGATCCTTACCACTTTGTTTTTCTACCATAGCCTTATACCATTTAAACATCTTAAACGCTTCAGATTTTTCTTTTAAAAACATGACTGTCATCATTCTAGAATAATCATCAACAAAGAGAATAAAATATCTATCTCCATAATAGCTCTTTGTCCTCATAGGTCCACATAAATCAGTATGGAATA
>MU225789.1:2612119-2625378 GCA_018584345.1 Thuja plicata
ACTAGACTTTGTCATTTTACCTTTTTGACAATTTTTACACATGATGTTGTCTGGCTTTGTCATCGTCGGTAAGCCTCTTACACTTCTTTTCCTGCTTATCTTCATCATGTTGTCAAAGTTCACATGAAACAACCTTTTGTGCCACAACCATATGTCTTCGTTTCTAGTCATCAAGCAAGTGGAGTTAGTATCATTCAGATAGAATAAATTACCTTTGGTCTGTTCACCAGTACCAATCAGTGTTCCTGATTCATTGAAGATCTTTTCCTTCTTGTTCTCAAATGCCACTTTATGACCTGAATTATTCAGCTGAGAAACACTCAACAGATTATAATTCAATCATTTTACCCAATAAGCATTTTCACATTTAGCCAGGTTATTCAACATTACTATTCCTTTACCTTCAATTTGACAAGGAGAATCATTTCCCATTCTTACTGTACCACCTTTATAGTATTCAAAGGTGTTAAACTTTTCTTTGTCACCGGTCATATGGTGAGTGCAGCCACTATCTATGATCCAGATATCATTTTTACTAATCTTAGATATGAGTGCAGTTTCTTCATATGTTTCATCTTCATCTGAACCATCCTTCATAGCTACAAACACTATCTCAACATCATCATCCAGTTCGGTGTCAGTATATTCATCTTTGCAAGTAGCTAGATAGCTAGCCTTCTTGCCTTTGTCCTTGTAATCTTGGGTATCACTTCTTTCTAATCATTGGTAACCTCTGTAATCTTTGTTATCACCTCTATAAGACTTCTTCTCAAAAGATCTGTTATCACTTCTATCATCTTTTCTTTTGGGACATATAGCAGAAAAGTGTCCAATCTCTTTACAATTAAAACATACAAGTGGTAACTTGCCTTTATATTTACCTTTGCCTTTTAGCATTCTTCTTGCTAGGAGTGCTTCAATTTAATCTAGATCTTCTTCTTCACTTTCGCTTTCACTGTCTGTTCTAGATGAATGTCTCTGACTAGATTTGCTTATTCTCACAGAAGACTTGAATGCAGACTCTAAGCTTGGTAAGACACTATTATCAAAATTGTTCATCTCAAATGAAATCAGGCTATCAAGAGTGACTATATTATTTTCTACTGCTCTCATTTCTTGAATAGCAGAGACTCTAATAGAATATATGGGAAATAGGGTTCTTAGGATTTTACTTACCACTGTCTCCTCTTCAAGTGTACCTCTAACACCTCGTATAGCATTGACTACTTGCTTTATTCTTGTGTTGTACTGTGTGATGTTTTCACCTTCTTTCATTTTGAGATCATCAAACTTTCCTCTAAGGCTTTCTGCCTTGGCTGTCGGAACATTTGCATCACCTCCATGTACAAGTTTCAACTTGTCCCACATTGTCTTTGCATTTTTTCAATCTTTGACATCCTCAAATTCAGCATCAGAGAGTGAGGCTGAAAGGTCTATAACCATGCAGTTATGTTCATGCTTTACTCTCAATTGATCCACTATCAATGGTCCTGTAGGAAACACATATTCAGTATCTATGTATTGAGTATATCATTTCCAATACCTGATAAGTGAAGCTTTATCCTGCTTTGCCATGAAGAAAAGTTGTCCTTGTTCAACTTGGGCACATCTCGTCTATTCATCTTGTGATCTTTCACTTAAGTCTTGAAACCTTTCTTCTAAGCACACAAGCCCTGATACCAATTGTTAGTAATAACTGAGAGGGGGGAGTGAATCAGTGGCCTTAAAAATTTATCCAATTTCAAACTTTATTCCACCAATCAGTACTTCTCAAATTATTAAGTCCCTACAAGATGTATGCCTTTGAAATACTTGAAACAAATAATTGTCTGTCGGTTTACCTTGTCTGTCCTTATTCTCTTTGATAACCGATAAGTAGTAAACTGTATTTACCAATACTCAGTAAATATACAGAGTATACCAGTCAATCCATAAATGCATATGAAGAATGTAAAATAGTAAAGTAATAAACCATACACATATAACACAAGGATTTTAATGTGGAAACCATGTTAAGAAAAAAACCACTAGGACCGGTACCCCAAATTTTCACTCTTCTGAAGTGAGCCCTGTTAGGAGCCAACTTTGTTAAAGGTTACAAACACACTGTTAAGTGTGACCTTGTTAGAGGATTTTCAATACATAGGTTGTCACTAAGTATCTGGCATCTACGCTACCATCCTTGAATCAGTCTCATGACTGTCAATAGGCTTTATGCAAATCTTACTACCATCCTTGAATTAGCCTCCTTCTTAGACTATCAATAGGCTTTAGGTAAGAACGGTGCTACTATCATGAGTCAACCTTCTGGTAATCTGTTAGGATATACCTCAGTTACAAAAATACTGTTAAGTCCTACTCTGTTAAGAGACTTAATGCTTCAATGGTTAAACTGAAACAAAATGACCTATTTCTAATGCAACATAATTGCAGATTTTCAGATCTATTTACTTACAATATCTTTCTGATCAATATATCATTACAATTCCTTTGTACTTAACTCTTTTTGCTCTATGATGTTGTGCTTCTCTGTCCGTCGGTATCTACAGAATTCTTTAGCTCTCCCTCAGCTTGATTGATTAGGACTGCATGAAGTTAATCCTTCATCAGTTTCTTCTTCAGCATCTTCTATCAGTTCACTCCCTCATGTATCTGATTTCTTACTCGTCCACACTTAAAGTGATTTATTCTTGTCTCATAAATAGACATGATTTTCCTTAATTCTAGGTTCTTGATTCTTGACGTGAAAAACAATCCAGCCAATTGATTTATGGCTTTAACTCCTGATTTATGTCGTGGTTATCTTCTTGCCAACTGTACAAATCATTTACTTAACTGTGGTCAAATAAAACAAATAAAACAACCAGTTAATTCTATCATTTAGCTATGCCAGCTAGATATTTTTTCATTTTCTAAACTCTCTATTATGTCAGTCAATCCTGCAGTTCGTCGCCGGTGACAAGTGCTAGTTCCATCGGTGTGACTTCAGTTAGCTTCAGGATCTCCATCCGTCGGGCATCATTGGATCTTTCTCATCGAGCAACACTATTTTTAGCTCATCGGGCATCCTTTGATTCTACTTCAATTGGCAACACTTTCTTCTACTCATCGGGTATCACTGTGACTTTATCTCTATTTTTACCGATGGTGTGCACTCCGTCAGTGTAGTCTATCACTTAGTGAATACTTGACTTTTATGCATTGCTGAAAGCATAAATTTTATTCCATTGATTCTCTGAAGTCTTTGGCATGACCATACAGATGATATCAAGTTGACTTCAATGACAATACAAACCATTAACTGATTTAATGTCTTGCATCATCTTCAACTTAATATAGTCAACCATTTAATCAGTTATGTGTTATCATGTATTGCATATGGAAAAACAAATGAGAGAAAAAATTCTTAGTTAATTTCATGCCCAACTCAACAGTTGAAGAAATTGAATCAACAATGCAAGAACATGCAAATAAATTTTTGGAAAAGACCAGAGCATACAAGGTATTGGAAAACAAGCTCGAAGATATTGACACTAATAGCAATAAGATTTGGACTCAAATATTTAATCCACTTGAGCAGATACTAGCTATAATCGAGACTACTCACATAGAGGAAAAGGAGGCAACAACAAGCCCCGAGTATATTTTTATCAATGACACTGAGGATATCAATCTGATTGACTTGACAATAAAGGCAAGTAAGGCCATGGATGATATACCTCAGATATTACAATCATTAGGAGAAACACAAAATATCACTATAAAAGATATAACTAAAGGTGATTCTGATGATAATGCCAAGAATGATGAAGATATAAGTATTGCTACTGAGAAAACAAAGGAACAAGACACTACAAATGTTGCACAAGAAAATGTACCAGGTAACATGCCTTTATTGATACAAGCTATCAATATAATTACTAAAGCTAAGGAGAAAACACTAGAGCTTGAATCAGACACACCGAAGGACAAAGGTGATGAACAAGGGGACAAGACAGATAAAAGTGGAGAGAAACTGAGTGATAACCCCACTGAGGATAGTAGAAAGGAAGAAAAGGTTGCAAGTCAAGACAAGGTTGGTGTAGAGACGTCTACAATCGACCAACAGGTATTGACCAAGCCACCTAGAAAAGGCACCACACCTCCTGAGCAATCAATGATAGAAATAGAGAAACAAAAGGATCTTGCTATCATACCTCACTCCCCTTCTATTAGCAACATTCTGAAGAAGAAGAAAAACAAGAAAAATAAGGCCCCCATAACACTTGAGGAGATAATAGAAATACCCGACTATGATCCAAGAACACTAGATTATGAGTCACTAACAAGGTATGGGGAGCTATGCAAACAGAACACACAACAGGATAAACTCAAACTGGAACACAAGAACACACAAGTCCTACAAACAGTAAAGGAAATATTATTTCAGTTAGTTCCTGATACAAAAATTGATCAAAATGCACCAATCATTGATCAATTGGTAGTTCTAACCACGGCAATCACCAATCCGAATGTAGATGCCGAGAAGGTTATTGATGAAAGAGCTGAGGAGAAGTATCACTACAAGCTAACAAATAAAATCAGCCAAGAAGTGGCAATAAACAAGGTGAAACTTTCTAAACTGGTAACTCAATTAGAACCTGTTATTTCAGAGTTAGTTACCCTAGTTCAAAAGCTATGCACAATTGAAAACTTCACCACCGAGTATGATGCACAAATAGCTAAGTTGAATGAAGATCTGAAAGCTAGTGCACAAAGTCTTTCAACCGAGCCAAATGCATTCAAATTACATTATGAAAAGCTAGTTGAATCAAAATGGTTAAGACTTGAGATACAAAAGGAAGAAAGCAAAATCAAAGATGAAGTAACCAAGCTGCAAATTTTGTTACTACCAAATCTCAAATTGTTGATGACACATGTGACAATGGAAAAGACTCTAATTTCCATCCTGGAGATGTTAGTAGCTGAAAGAATCTATGACATCCACACTCAAATCACATTGGAGCATATGACCCTAGAACACCTGAAGGAGAAATGGGAAAAGCTAATGGCAGACACAAAGCAATCTCATAAGAACATTTTTGACAAGCTGTAAGTTATACATCTTTGTAATTATTTTCAAAAAGGGGGAAAATATATATGTACATACAATGTATTCACAAAGGGGGAAAATGTACCAAGGAAAACATATACATACCGAGAGCATGCACATAGGGGGAGTTATTGTATAAGTAAAGAGTATAAGTAAAGAAATTGGTTTATATACTGTACATGTCAGTTTTTGATACTAATGCCAAAGGGGGAGATTGATAATCCATAAAGGATTAGATGTTGTCATTAGTATTCAAGTAGATAGTTTTGGTTGATCGTCATTTACCAAGTGTTAGCATTCACTGAGTGATAGCATTCATGGAGTGGCAGCATTCACTAAGTGTCATCATTTATTGAGTGATAGCAATCACCGAGTGACAGTGTTCACCGAACACAGTGGTCACCGAAATTCTTAGTACACTGAGAAAAGACATAACCAAACAGAGACACACCCAAGCATCACTCTATAGAGATATAATCAAACACCAGTCTATAGAGACACAATTGAGTAGAGACATCACCAAGCACCAGTCTAACCGAGAGACAGTTTTAACACTGAGAAAAGCAGATCTGAACTACACATCAACTAAAGCACTTTAGTCTTTAAATTAGATTTTTGCTTAGCTAGACAACCATTTCTTGAGGATCAAGATAAGCGTAATTGATGGATTTAATCAGTTTAACTAATTATATACATGCAGAGTAGGAGATCGAGGTCAATTTGTAAACCTTGGATCTCAAAGTTATTCTAGAAAAGTGTGAAACCTAATTAGGTCAATACATTGTATATATAGATGTGTAATCAATCAAGAACATGATGATTGTAGCTACACAAGGATATCTATGGATCAGACAGAGGTTTTCATGCAGAAGAACACATAAATCAGAATTTGGTTATGAAGAACTAGATTCAAGGCTATCAAGCATAACAAAGGTATTATCCATAACAATAGGTGATACATATATTTTGTGAACTTAATAGATCTATAATCAACAATTCAAGATTGAAAACTATCAAGTCATAAGTATTTTTGTCTAATCTCTAATAATTGTAGAAAATAGAAGAAATCCTTCAAGAAGGTGGAATTAACAGTCTTATTGTAAATCTCTTAACCGAGTGCACACATACATTATGTTGCTAAAATATCTTAACCGAGTAGACCTAACAAGTCTAACATGTTACTCCTAATAGGTTAAGATCATCAAAAGTAATCACAACTTGTAGCCTTAACTGACACCTTCCATTTTGCAGATAGTGAATCTTTGTGGGTTTCATCCCCACCGGAGTTTTTACCTTCTAATAGGGGTTTTCTGCGTTATCAATTCTTTTGTCATGTGTAAATGAGTTTCATGAATTTTTATATGTTATTTTACACAAACTTACATTTATGTTAAGCTATTACATGCATAAGGTAGTAAAGCTACAATGGCTGGTTATGCAAGCAATGATTACTAAGGCTTAAAGTGTAAAAGTTTTAAGGGTACTGATTCACCCCTCTCCTCTCAGTACACACCCTTCTATTATTCCAACACAAACAACCCATATACCGTCAATGACATCTAACACCTAGTTGTTGATTTACAAGATATATCTATGCAAACAACTTATAGACTGTCAATTTAATGACATCTAACACTTAGTTGTTGCTTTACAAGATGTATCTATACAAACAACTCAGAGATCATCAATTCAATGAAATCCAACACTTAGTTGTTCTTTACAAGATATATTTATGCAAACAACTCACAGACCATCAATTTAATGACATCTAACACTTAGTTGTTTCTTTAATTCATCATGATTTGTTTCAACATTATAAATAATGTATATCATGATTTAAGTTATTGTAAGGTCATCACCTTCCATAACTTCTACAAATACAAATGATAATCATTTGGAAGTCATCACTTCCTTATGATGTACATAGGAAGCAAGCCCATTAAAATCATATGGTCACACATAGACTTTCGAACTCCCTCTAAATATCAATCATCTGATCTCCTCATCAATGATGCTTTTGATGGAGCATCAGACTCCTTTTGAATCTAACGTGAATTCTCCTTTTCCTGCTAGAGCATCCTCAGAAAAGATAAAGGAAAATAGCTTTTATAGTACGTATAGAAATACAAATAAGAGAGATACTACAATGAATAGATAAATGTAATATTCAAGGATAATAAATGGGTAAGTGCAAGAAGTTGGGTGCCAATTCAATGGAAGTCTTGTGGACTTGAAATAATGCCGCTAGAAATGGGCACCCGTCTTAGGCTCGGACACCCGATCCAAAATTCAAAAAATGGGTGCCCATTTTTTTTCAAAATGGGTGCCCATTATATATATATATATATATTTTTTAAAGAAACATATTTTTCTATGTCGATTTATTATATTTAAGAAACGGGTACACATTTTTAAACGTGTGCCCATTTTTTAAATTTTGAATTTACAAAGCCACCCTTTGCATTGGATTTCAGTTTGGGACAGGTTTGGTGGGACCAAGCCTATGCGTGGACCTCTAAAATAATGGTTAAGGCATTTGAATACCAGATTTCTGTCTTGCTGTAATTTTTTGAGGGTCTTCCTTATCAAATTTTTTGACGAAATGAAAATCCATTAGAGAACTTACTGTCTAGATTTCTAAAATATAAATTTTATACTGATATGATCAATTTTACTATTTTTACAATATTTATTAATCAAAAGTGGTACCTAAACTTAAAATAGTAAGGTTCACTAAAAATTTAATAACTTTTTTGTTTTTACATTTTTTTAAAAATAATTTATATGACATCAATCTACATAGAATTTCCTTGAAGATAAACAAAAAAATAATTTTCAAAAAATGTGAATTTTTCAGCAAATTATGGTGGTCGTACACCATAGGTTTCAAAAATATATTTTATAGTCAATTAAAAAATAGTTATAAAAAATATATTCAATAAAAAAAAAGTAAAAATATTCTCATCAATCTTTGGTGTCTTAGGTATCTTTCCCCAGAATGATTCACAAAAATTCATTTATATAGGTCAAAATATGGTGGTCGTACACGTGTGTGGTATGGTCTTGAAAGAGGCATTTTGAAAAAGTAGTTTTTAAACATGCCTAATAAACAAAACTTTCTACCATGTGGGTATTTAAATAAATTACATATTTGAAACATAGACTCCAAGAACTACATTTTCTATTAGTGAATATTTTTATATTCCATCTCTAAGTGCCTCAAATTTTGACATATATTGACAGAAAATTTGAAAAAAGAGAAAACACTTCCACTTTTTGCCCAAAAAGTGGACTCAACTTCTTGCTGGCACCCAAATACTTATTTACACATCAACATCCTTGACACAAGTTGCTTCATTGAAGGTCCATATACATCAAATCATAAAACACCTTCTCAAATTATTTGAGAGACATCTCCCCTTTGAATTATCTCCCCACTAAGAATGGTTCAATTGGAAATGTAAAATTGGTTTTTATTCCCCCCCCCCACCGCACAATGTACAATTCTCACTATTATATTGTTGAACAATTCTCATTTATTCTTATGAAATGACTTGATTTCTCCAAGAGAGGTGACACTCTATAATTGATGCTTTCTTTCTAGAAAGAGACACCCTTCCTTAAATTCATGCTTCTTTGTTAATGCTTGATCGCGATCATAACAAATTAATATATCTCTTTAATGAAAGTCACTTTCAGGAATTTCACATAGACCAATACACATTCCGTCATAACTTTTTAACCCCATACTTTCTTTCCAATCTCTTTGGTGAGATTCTCTAAAATTAGTTTTTCACCAACATATCCAAACTTTAGTAAAATCCAACAGTGACTTTGTGAGATATGGTCCTTTTACCGAGACTGTATTTTTTGAGAGAGTCACATATTCACCATCAACAAACTAGTCTCTTATATTTGAAGTCTGGCTCTGATACCATGTTAAATTTTTAGGATAGCTACAAATGTAATAGCACTCTATGTTGTATGTGTTTTCCAAATGCAACAATCTCTCTTTCATTTATATTGGGAATAAGGGTAGGAGAGACATGTCCCTTCATGGGACATGTCTATTCATTATTATTTATAAGAAAGGACATGCCTCTTCCCATTAATTTTTAATTATTGGGAATTCCTGCGAGCAGTAATGGAAAAAATGGGTTTTGACAGAAAATGGATTAAATGGATTATGTCCTGCATTATAGGTGCAAAATTTTCAGTGATGATTAATGGATCTCCATGTGGCTATTTCTCCTCTTCACAAGGAGTAAGATAGGAAGACTCCCTTTCATTGTTTCTCTCCATTATCCTTGCGGAAGGCCTTAGTAGACTCATCTCCATGAAGAAAACTCAGGGCATTTGGGAAGGCATCTCTATTAGACAGTCACAGATTAAAATTCTCACACACTTTTTGCAGACAACTCACTACTATTCGGTAAAGGTAGTGTTAAGGAAGCAAATGTTATCAAAGAAACATTGTCCGAATAATGCGAGGCATCAGGTCAAAAAATAAATGAGGGAAAGTCCAAGATCTTCATTTTTAACACTAGCCGAAAAGCCAGTAGAGTAATTCAGAGAATTTTGGGCTTCTCATTGGCATCTACCCCAAGCAAGTACTTGGGAATACCCTTTTTTCAAGGTAAAGCTAAAATATCATTCTGGGATGGAATGTTATCTAACATTAGAGACAAAATTGCCTCTTGGAAGGCAAGATGGCTATCTCTGGAAGGCAGAATCATGCTAGCAAAATTAGTCCTCAGCTCAATCCCTAACTACATCATGTTAGTGATCTTAGCCCCACCTGGCATGATGAAAAAGATTTCCAAAATCCTAAAACACTTCATTTGGAAAGGTAATATGGATGATAAAGCCAAGGTACCTCTGGTCTCCTAGAGTAATTTTTGCAAACCAAAAGAAAGTGGGGGCTTAGGCTTCCACAGAATCCATGAAAGGAACCTCAGTCTTGGGGCAAAATTGGCTTGGAAAATTTATGACTGCCTGAACATCCTTTGGGTTAAAGTAATCAGAGAAAAATACTTAGATTTGGAGGACCCAGAGAGAATTTTTTCATTCAGTAACCCTCCTCCTGACTCAGTCATGTTGAATTTTATAATAAAGAGCAGAGAGGTCATCCTCCCTAATCTATCTAGAAAATTAACTTGGGTTCAAAAGCTCTATTTTGGCTAGATTCGTGGAATGGCCTCCCACAATTGTCCATGATACCAAACTTGCAAATTATTAAATTAATTTTATAGAAACACTGGGGTAATAGGGTTGCAGACTACTTGACTGCAACTGATGGGATAGTGCACTAGAAAGATCTTTCTCACAGCCAGATTTCACAAATAGAAAAAACAAAGCTAGAAGACATCTTGAAATCAAGGTTTATTTCAATCAATGGTAAGAGGGACAAACTGATCTGGATGAAAAGAAAATCAAGCAAATATATAGTCAAAGCAGGCCATCAAACTCTAGTCCAGGCCCCTCCATTACCTAATTCTATTCTTAATTTTGCATGGCACATTGCCATACTACCAAAAATGGGGGTTTTCTTTTGGCTAGCAATTCAAGATAGGATCTTATCAAGCACAAGACTTAAACCCCTAGGGATCATGGACACATTCCCATGCCCGTTATGTAGTAAAGTTTTGGAAGATACAAACCACCTCCTTGTAAGCTGTGAATTTGCCCAAGAAATATAGATATGGGCTCTAGGAAAATTAGGGTGGAATGGTACCTTACACAAGTCATTGCAGATGATAATTCAACAGTGGCCTCTGTTGCATCAAGAATCCTTTTTTCCTATCCTCTGGAGAGTTATCCCCGTAGCCATAGTATGGTGTGTGTGGTGGGAGAGAAACAAGAGGATATTCAGAAAACAAGCCTCTACGGTATCTGTGGTGTGCAATCTGGTGGAGAAGTATGCCTCAGAAATGGTAAATGCTCATGTGTCAAAAATGAAAACCATTTATTCAACTTTCATGTCTTCTGATAATGTAATCTTATCAAGATGGACTCAAATATCTATTCCATTCTCAAGAGTCCTGATTGGGAACATGCCAAAAAACCAAGTGCAAAAAGATATTAAATGGACTCCTCTAGATACCAATCAAGTTAACTTAAATTTTGATGGAGCAAGTAAAGGAAATCTAGGAAGAAGTGGAGCGGGTTTCATTTTGAGAAAGACAGACAAGTCTATTCTCTTGGCTGCATACTGCAATTTTCTGGAAGGAACTAATAACATGGCCGAAGCACAGGCACTTTTGTGTGGTGTTAGGACAACAATCTAACTGGGAGTAAAAAATCTTCATATTGAAGGAGATTCCCTCTTAATTATCTCATATCTGGCCAACAAATCCTCAGTCAGTTGGGAAATCAAATACACCTTACAAGAAGTGATTAAATCCCTCCCGGACCTGTCTTCATACACACTATCACATTGCTACAAAGAAGGGAATAAACTAGCCGACTGGCTAGCAAACTTGGGGGCTGAGGGCAACAAGATGGATTGGGAGAGAGATTTTGTACAAGTCTAGCCGTTAGAGTTTCCAGAATATCTTAAAGAAGAATGTGATATGCTTCATGATCAAAGCAACTAAAGTGGATGACGAAGGAATTAATTGTCCACATCTAGCCATGTTAGGTAAATCAATGTCAGTGTAATGAATATAAGTACGCTGGTAACATCCTAACCCTTGAGTTTTTTCTTTTGACACGAGTGCTAGGGTTAGATCTCAATGAAGGAATAAAATCATTTTAAAGTGATTTGAAACAAAGGGATGAGGTGTCGATCCGTATGCTCTCATCCATGTCAAGAAGGACAAAAAAGGAGAAAACTAGATCCTCCTTAATTGCCATAATTAAGCTAGAGCTTAGTCCTGAGATCTTTAGAATCTGAAACACATGTGATCGTTATTCCAATAGAAGTCACGTTTTCCTTCAAGCATGATGCATGCATCACTCTAGGCCTATTTATCCCCCAAAAGACTGTTCACTTTACCAGTCATTTTCTGAATTATATCAAATTTGGGCTAAATAGGCAAGCTAATGGATTACAAGGAGCTAAACTTGAGAGTTTCCCTGAGGGTGCAGCATTGGGAACACCTAATTTCAAGCCCACATTTGGGTCGTCAAATGAACTTTACGTTCAAGCCCCTTCCGAAACCAGTAATGGATGTTATCAAAGGAATAATAGGTGACGGTATCATGCTCCCAGATGCCCCTCATTATCTTCTACACTCCCAGGTGGTTTTGGTTTTTCTCTCCAACTGGTACAACATAGTGCCGGATTTTGATATCTTCTTCTGAATGACCAATAAAATTTTGAAAAAGGATTTTGTCTCGGTGGAAGAGCTATAAGAAGCTATCAATGGTTATTAGGTGAGGCCATCCACGGCCTGGGTAGGGAGTTTATTCCATCCGGCAGAGTTGGATAATAAAAAGGAAATTGTACACCTCTATGATATACTTAAGCTTTCACTGCAAGGTCGGGATATTGTACACTTAAGAAAAGAAATCATAAATTTCATGGATATCCTCCCTAGTGGAATGGTAGCAAACACCTTCTTGATGTTTGACAAGTTCTCCACTGTACTAGCCTATGTTGACGATGACTCCAATGCCACATCTCCAGCAATGTCCACCTCACAAGCACTTTCAGCCACATCTGCAAGCGGCAAGGCTCCGGCAAAGAGAAAGGTCAAAGGATAAGTGTTGTTGGTACTGGTTTAATTTTTTGAATTTTGCGTCCTCTTTCTCCTCAGACTGGTAGTGGTTTTAAAAATAGTGTTTTCTGATGATACTATTTTAACTTTTTGAATTTTGAGGCCTCTTGCTTAAAAACAGTGGTCTAGTGCATGCCGCGGGGGTTTTGGTGCTGGTAGAAGATATTGTAAGGTTCTAAATCCTTTTGTGGATAGCAGATTGGAACCGGGTTTTGGGGTTTGTTGAATCTAGTCTTTTGGGCCTTATTGGCTTTGTAATTGTTTGTAAATCTCTGTAATGGCAAGGAAGGAGGGTTTTCTTCACTGTTTCTTTCCCTCCTAAGCCTTTGAAACAGGTATTATAATAAAAAATCTTAATGGCCCAGCCATTTTTGCCAAAAATATATATATAATAATTTAATATTAAATATTAAATTTCATATAATTAATAATAATATAACATATAT
>MU225789.1:2625438-2639416 GCA_018584345.1 Thuja plicata
TATATATATATATATATAATTAGTATTTTATTATAGATATCTAAAATATTTTGAGCCTTTGTTGCATACTTTTGTAATATAATTAAATACATAATTTCTTGAAAGAATTGATTGCCAATCTATATTTTCTCTATATAATTGATATAACAATTAAGTGTATTTAGTCAATCATCATTTCAAATAAATTCATATATTTATGTCTAATGTTTGAATATTCAAATAATTCACTTAAATGCAACAAACATGATATATTGTATCTATAAATGATCTGTAACTTATTAATCTATATATAAAAATTTTAATCATTTATAAATATGAGTAACTTGAACACTGAAAACAATTTGTTTTGGTTAATCCCTTAAATTGAAATTTTATGGCTTATTTGGGTTATAAGGAATGAGAATTTTTTTTAAGGTACAAGGAGGTCACTTGCTCAATCTTGTAAAAGACTCATGTTTTACAACATTGCATTGCAAGTTGCATTGACTAGGGAGATGTCTACAAATTTATGAAGATTTTGAATGATGAAATTGTAAGGGTTAATAAGTATGAGATATGGTATGAGTATTCACAGCCTTTCTACAAAACTATAAAAAATCCATTCGTGAAAGAATTTTTGGACCTCTAGATGGGATACAACAATAGTGTACCTCCTAAATATTTGAAGAAAGACTATGGAGAAAAAGGTAAATAATGGTATTATATCAATGAAGGAGAAGAAATTTTCATTGAGGTCGTTAGATCTAGTGATGAGATGTCAACCATATATCCTCATATTGGACGGATAGATCTAGACCGATGGAATGAAAGAGAAAACTTCTAGACATTAGCATATTACTTTATAGTTATGTGGATGTGTATAGGACTATTTGATATGGCTATTTTAGTTATATATTTTTGTTTTATATCACATCTTTTTAGTAGTTGCTACTTTAACTACATTTTTTGTATATCAGTAGCAATCTATGTGGTTAGATACAATCAATTTTGAGTCTAGCACTCTTTCTTTAAATCTGACAAAGACCTTGTGTGGTCTTCTTATATATTTGGCAGCTCCATGAGATGATCTAGCCTTAATTTTTGTTGTATTCCAATAGTTATTGAACTATCTTTAGTATATATAAAAAATTATTTATAAATATTCAAATGTACGCGTACCTTCCCTAACAATCACCATTCCTTTTTTTCTTAATTTTTTTTAATATAGACAAGCACATTCTTTACAAATTGCAGGAATTTCAACACTATTGAATATCAAAGTATATCTAAAAGAGCTATTAAATGTTTTGTAAAATTTTGAAAATGTCACAAGGTCCTTGATCTACTAGTGATCAAACCTTACCAAGTGCAAGGGTCCGACATCATAAGAAATGAGGTTCACATCATTTCCTAGATTAATTTGATAAAATAGATATCCCTCAAGCCTCATTCAATCCATTTTCATAGAAAAACCAATGTGTCAAACCTCAAAACAACATAAAAATTTGTACATTCTTCATAAAAGGCCCAAGCACTTGTAAGTCACAACCTATAGTTTATTATCCACAAGAGCATGGATCATTTCTCTCCCTCCCCCTCTCTCCCCCCCCTTCCCTCTCTCTATATTTATATGTTAAATGAGCAAACAAAACATCTTCAACTAACTAATCAACTACAATTTTTTTTATTCTCTCTATTTTATTCCTCCATAAATGGCCCAAGCACTTAAGTCACAACCTATAGTTTATTATCCACAAGAGCATGGATCATTTCTCTCCCTGCTCCCCCCCTCTCCCCTCCTCCCCCCCTCTCCCTCTCTCTATATTTATATATTAAATGAGCAAACAAAACATCTTCAGCTAACTAATCAACTACAATTTTTTTTATTGTCTCTATTTTATTCCTCCATAAATGATACTTCATTCCATTGGTTTGCGTGTCTTGAATACGTATACGATGTTGTGAAATATAAGGCACGAAACAAAATGTCTGTTTAACATATCTAAAATACAAATGTTTTTAGAAGGGTTCAGCCAAGAATCTAAATGAATCTTGTGGATGCTCAAATTTCTATTTTTTTCACTTTGTTAGGTCAAATTAGGAGGTTCTTGGCCCTTAAATATTTGAATTTATTTGTCGGGATGTCGCCCAGCGTGGAGTTTTTTTAGGAAGTCATTCTAATTGAATATACGAGTATATATTGAATATTTCTTATATTTGCGTGTTTCTCACATATTTATGGAAGACATTTGTGATAGCGGCTGTAAAGTTGAATGGTATCACATTGCGATTATTATTATTCTACGAATCTTCATCATTCTAATTACACGCAATGGAGAAGTCAACAAAGAAATATTGTATAATGGTAACATTATTAGTATTGACTTTGCTTGCTCTTTCGAAAACAAAGAAATATTGTATAATGGCAATATTATTAGTATTTAATGGGAGAAAGAAAATTTTATTTTATAAAATAAATAGAGAAATGTGTAGGTTATCTTATTCTGATGGGCATAGAATCTTAAATGATGATTCTTATATGAAATCTAAATACAGTAGACCTATATTTTATAAAATATAAAATTATGAATATAATAATTATAAATCAATATTAATTAAAAATAGAAATATATAAAATAAATTATACTTATTTATAAAATATACAATAATTCTTGACTACATATACAAAAGCGCGCGCCCACACATATATATTTATATTTAGTTAAAAAGGTTATTATATATTTTGTAAGAATTGTTAAATTTAATTTATAAAATTTTGATTTTTTAATTATACTTTTCCTCGTAAAACCGGCTAATTATATTTTTAAAATTTTGAGTGTCAATAAAATATGGCCCACTCGGATGGATATGCTTTGTATATTCTCTAAAGAAAGATTATTAACCTCTTCCGGACAAAATAGTTGAAGATTTATACACTATTTTATCCTCGTCCTCTATAAAAGGAATATTTTTTTACAAAGCTTATGCCGCAAGCAGGGCTGCCATATTATCTTTGTGCATCTCCTTTCCCCAGACCACAAAACCTAACATTATTCTTGCCTTTTGTTATAAGTGCAATGAAAACTTTTTGCAAATACTACCATTTGACGGAAGAGATTGGTAAAGGCAGGTTCAGCAGCGTTCACCGCTGTGTAAATACACAAACTGAAGAAATTTTGGCCTGCAAAATCATACGCAAAGCCGATTTGCGAGACTCGCTCGACAGGGAGTGTCTGCTCAATGAGATCGCCATTCTGAAATACGTGAGCGGCCATCGTGGAATTGTTGAGCTCCGTGACGTTCATGAGAATGATGAGTGTGTCTGGCTTTTCATGGAGCTCTGCTCCGGTGGAGATCTTTTTGACAAGATCGTTGAAAAGAAAAGATTTGAGGAAAAAGAGGCGGCACTAGTGATGAAAACGTTGATGGAGACGATCGGTTACTGTCACCGCAAGGGCGTCGCTCATCGAGACCTCAAGCCGGACAACATTCTCTTCGCTTCCGATTATTTCTCCGATGACATTAAGATCACCGATTTTGGCCAGGCTGTGTCCTTTTCTCCAGGTACAGCACTTGCAAATCTTTAACGCTTCCTTCTTTGCTTCAATTTTGATCGGCAAGCGCAAGCCGACTTTTCTTTAGCCTAATTTGTAAATCTTTAGATTTTTAAGAAATTTCTTTCTCTCCAGATATTCCATTTGCAAATCTTTAACGTTCTTCTTTGCTTCAATTTTGATCGGCAAGTGCAAACTGCCTTTTCTTTAACCTAAATTGTAAATCTTTAGCTTTTTCTTTTATTTCTCTCCAGGTATTGCATTTGCAAATCTTTAAAACGTTAGTTCTTCTTTTCTTCAATTTTGATCGCAAGCACAAGTCACCTTTTCTTTAACCTAGTTTGTAAGTTTTAGCTTTTTCATCTTTTCTTTCTGTCCAGGTATTGTATTTGCAAATCTTTAACGTTCTTCCTTGCTTCAATTTTGATCGCAAGCGCAAGCCGCCTTTTCTTTAACCTAATTCGTAAATCTTTATCTTTTTCTTCTTTTCTTTCCAGCTTTTCTTTAACCTAATTTGTAAATCTTTATCTTTTTCTTCTTTTCTTTCCAGGCATTGCATTTGCAAAATCTTTAACGTTTTGTTATTTGCTTCAATTTTGAACGGAGAGCGCAAACCGCCTTTCCTTCAACCTAATTCTAAGATTAATGGAGTGGAAATGAAACGCAGGTGAAAGGATGAGTGGAATAGTAGGGACTCCGTATTACGTGGCGGCAGAAGTGCTGGAAGGGAAAGATTACAATGAAAAGGTTGATATCTGGAGCGCAGGGGTTATTCTGTATGTAATGCTCAGCGGAATTCCACCATTTCATGGAGATGCACCGCAGCAGATATTTGAGGCTGTTCTGCGTGAGAGACTTCGCTTTCCAAACGAGGCATGGCTCACAATTTCACATTCTGCAAAGGATTTAATTCGCCAAATGCTCTGCAGAGACGTCCACAGACGATTAAGTGCAGATGAGGTGTTAGGTATATTAACTTCCCTTCCCTTACTGAACTCCGATTGATCATTTCTGGTATTCTTTCCCGTCAATTTAAGATTGATCCAAGGTTTTCACTTACTATTTAAACAGGGCATCGTTGGATAGTGGACAACAGTTTGTAAGGGTTTTGACCTTAATTTTTTGAGAGGAGGGGTATAATACATTCTCACAACGAAATTCGACAGAATGTACCTTGGAAAAACTGCACAGGAATTTGACAAAGGAAGGTGTCTAAAAGAAAGGGCAAGGCCCGTCACCAGATTTGAGAGGCCCTACTTTTGACGGTTGACTTTGTCATTTACGCAATTTCCTTTTGCATTTATGTATTTTAATTTCTTTTTTAAATATTAAAATACATCGTATTACACATATGTATATAATTTTTTTTTAAGTCTATTCAAAATCTATTCTTTATATGATATAGTTTTTCTGCCATTTTTATTTTTATTTTATGTCAAATTCTTTTAGATATGATCATTTGACCTTCTAAATTTAGACTTAGGTTGGATGATTCTGAATTATTTGGTATTCTACTTTTTAGCATAGTAAAAGTCATTATATACACTTTTTTATTTCATAGAAGATGATTAAATTTCACATTTTTCTACTGAATTGATAACATGATCAAAATTATATGTAAAGCTTTTAGTTCCTTCATGCACTCAAATACATTAATATGGATAGATCATATAAGTAATATATATAAAATTTCAACAAAGAAAATGCAAATTATGACACTTTGCAATGACATAGGATATGCATGAAGAAATCTTTGTGGAAAAAAATCTACTATTGAAAAAACCCAAGTTTGAGTTAATCTTTAAACAAGTCAATCAATACAATTTTTTCCTCTCTCCAATATTAATTTGGCCACATAAATGTACCTACAGAATTTTATATATACTTAAGATGAAAACAATAAATAGAAATTGCCTTGTCCAATTTGAATAATCCACTTTGGTCCAATAGACCTTTTTGATAACATAATCATGAGAACTAAAAGTTTTTCTTATTTTTCTTAATACACATTTTAGTGGGATATATATCACTGTTTTAATGGATAGGCTACCTATAGTGTGAGGTTTCAATCTGAAACCTTTCTCACATTACTAATATATTTTCTCACAAACATCATGAGAACTGATTGTACTACGAGGAAAACAGAAAAAAAAATTTAATCATTGAGAAAAAACTATCATACATTTACTAAACTTCTATAGTTAATTCATTAATATAATCCAGCACTAGAAAAATATGTTCACAATAATTCTCTCACAATTCTCTTATTGCCGAATTTAAGAAATGTGATTTAGAATGTTGATGATCAATTTTTTTTTACAAATCAAATAAAAAAATAGACAATATAATATTAACAAGAGATGCAAAGAGTCAAAGTTCTTGCCTAAAATGTGGATAGTTTAGAGATAGATATGAACTTATAGGGTGAGAGGGAGGAAAGAAATAGGTAGTGTGAGAGGTATAGTGAGAGATGAAGTTAGAGAGATATAGAGAGAAGAAGAGAGATAAAAAAATAGATGAAGAGGAGGAGAGATAAAAAGAGAGAAATATGTAGAGATGAATTATTTTGAATTTTTAAAATAAATAATCTTGTAAAAAAAATTATGTATATTAAACCTATGAATTAAATAATTCCAAAATTAAAAAAATACATATATCAATTTTAATTCTAATTCTCACTTAGTTTTAACTCTATTTTAGAAAATAAAATCATGCTTGAATTAATTACACATTTTAATTACTTATATGCAGGTCATTCTTCCATGCTTCTAGTAGCTTGCGTAAGTTTACACATTTGCCATCAAAATTTTATTGACATGCTATAGGTTTTTTATTTGAAGCCTACAATCATCATAGTCAGATGGAGATAGCTCTAAGGCATTTGGGTGAACATTCCACATGCCTTGTCTAGGCTTCCACAGTGGTCATGCATTCTACTAAGAAATATAGAGGAAAGAATAATAGTAGCATTAGGAGGCAATAATCTTAGTGAAAGGATTCCATAGGAAATTGCTTCGTGCCATTGTTGCAGACAATGATTATGGATGTTAATAGTTTTGATAGCATCTTTGTGACATTTTTTTGATAGTTTTAACTTGAATTCAAAGGCAAAGAAGAGCAAATGCAAAAATGAGATTCAAGTGTCAAGTACCTTGAACACTATGATGTCCACGCTTTAAAATAGGATTTAATAATCAAATAATAATAAATATAATTATATATAAATATGATAATATATTGAAACAATGATATAATAATATAATATATTTTTAGTATAATAATTATAAATTATAAATAAATAAATGATAATGATATCTCAAATGTAAAATAACAATTATTTTCTTATAGAGAGACATAATTAAGAAGAGACATATCTATCATAATGCAACCATTCCCATCCATAAGATACATAGGGATTCATTTTATCTCTTTTTATATATCCTTATCATATCACTCTATTGGGCAATTGGCCTAGTGTCAAACCGTTGCATATATATCAAATTCAATATCATGAAGAGCGCCATCACTGCAAGTTTTACAAAGAAAAATCAGAAACAGAACTATATCGCTGTAAGCGATATCATATGAGCATTTTCATAAAGAAATATTAGGAACTACGGATCATCCAATCAGCGGTTGGAATAGAAACCAACCAACCAATCAACCTTCAATGCAGTCAGCAATTAAAATATATATAGCCAGTAAATGATATAGTATGGACATGAGTATTCAATGGGAATTAAGACTCGTCATCTTATCTATGTCCATTGAGGGTCAAGATCTGAATGCAGTCGGCCATTAACGTATATCCACTCTGGAAACAATCCCTCATATGTGGCATATCCCAAAAACGAAAGAGAGAATAAGAACCAAACATCAAATAGTAGACATATCAACATTAAGGAATACAAATTAATAAAATAGAGTCTTTCATAATCTAGGTATTGTTGAATCTATTCTACATAATTGTGTGGACGATATATGCTAGACAACTGGATATCGATTTATATATTAAGAAAACATTAGAAACAATAGCTGGGTCGACATATTCATGTTGATAAAACTCATATGTTCAACTTGCCAATACAACTAAAGCGAGTGTAGGAAAGGAGAGAGTTCATATTGACCAGCCTACATAATTGATTGAGTTTTGAGAGAACCACCATCATTTGCTTTACTAAGCCGACAATTGACAAGAATCACTAGAGAGCACAATAGGGGTCATTACAAACACTGCACCAAAACTCCATTGTCCAACAAGGATTAAAGTTCTTAGTAGCATCTTTTAGCACATTAAATGGGTATCTTGCGATTTGCTTATGGAGACAACAGAATCCCGCTACAATGCAAATTATGATAGTCAGATTTGTGATAGGAAAACCCAAACTAGTACAGAAAACATTAACATTGGTTATACAAACATATTTAGAAATAACAAAGATAAAGCTAGTAGATTTCCCCCCAAACTAGTACAGAAAACATTAACATTGGTTATACAAACATATTTAGAAATAACAAAGATAAAGCTAGTAGATTTCCCCTGTAATCCTGAGGCCTAAAATTATATATTCGATAAGTGTTATGTTGCTAACTTCACTGTCCTTATAGAATATACAAGATATTCTCTTGCTTTTGAACAAACGAGCTTTTCATGCATGTAGGATGTTCTGTCAGGTATGTTTTAGATTGTAGAAAGATTGGTAAATTTTATGTTCCGTGTTTTGGTTTCATATACACTGTTTTAGTATACTTTAAGTTTTTCCTCTAGCCAACATATTTTAGCAAATTTCTTGTAATTTGAAATTTCTACTCAGTTGCCAATTTACTTAAACTTTTGTTCATAATTTAGATTTTTTAATATAATTGTCATTTCTGTTTTTTTTTTCATAATTTAGATTTTTTAACGTTATTGCCAACATTATTATTAAAATAATTATTACGCTATCATTTCAGTGCTTCTAAACCAATCTGTTGGTAACAAAAATTATAACTATTACAACAGTGATAAATAAAAAGCTTTCCATTTGCATTATCAAGTTAATAAAAAAAATTTAAAAATTTTATTTATTGAAATTGATGCCACTCATGCTTAATCAGCTGCCACGTTTTTGTAGGATGAATAATGACTTATATGTATTTCTATTTCTACTTAATTGGGCGCCTTACACCTTAGCTTCACAAGAAAACTAATTTATTGTTATGTTAAATTTCCTAGAATTCCTACACGTTAGCCATGGAAAAGATAAAATATTGGGCATTTCCTTGTTAAAGAAAGCATATTCTAATTTGCTTGATTTTCTCCTACGAATAGGGGTTATGTTTTATTTTATTTCTTTTAAACTATTATTTTGAACGTTTTCTACACACTAATCTAAATATCAGTTTTCTATAATTATTGTTCACCAGCTGTCATGTATATGTGCCTTGCATGCATTACTTACCATGCCACTCATGCTTAATCTGTTGCCACGTTTTTGCAGGATGAATAATGGTTTATATGTATTTACTAAAGCTGGAATTTCTCTTGCAGAGAAAGTACGTCTACCAAAGTGCACAAGTCAGATTTCAATCTCTGTATACAGTGAAGGAGACTAAGCTCAATGGAACAAATTTAAGGACGTGAATGTTGTAGTGTATTTTTTTATTACATTTAAGCTAAATAACATTTGCAAAAAATAGCAGTAACTGCACCAAAAATTTTAGAAAAACTAGCAACATAGAGTTGTTAATCAGAGCATCAAGTAAAATTTCTGGGCATGAGCTCTTTATCTCAATTGTTGCGGACAAATATGGACACTGCATTCAACCATGGCAGGTGCTAGATATGGTCTCTACAGGAAAGTATATCATAACGATGATGTTTACAAAAGTTTGATGTTGATTATCATGTAAAAGGATTGTATGTAGCCTTGAATGGAAATGATCTAAACAGACAACAATCTTGTAAGTTACTAAACCCTTATCAGCAATTTTTATTCATGTGTACTGTGCAGTAATTGCATTCACTGAGATAACACTTCTTGACAGGTCTTCACATTTTGCATGCATAACTTCTAGAGTACTCGCTTCTAATTCTATTAAATATTATCTTTGTGCTACACTTTTGCATTAGAATTTGGTACTTGAAATGGATAGTGGTATAACTAGGCCTGGATTTAATTTCAAGAAATAATATATTCTCTTTGCATAATTTTGTAGCGAGGCAAACAGATATGATCAACTATCTGGTTTTTTATGACAATGTTTTATATGATGTTTTTAGTTGCTGTAGAATGATTTTATATTGTGTGCTTAAAGCTCTATAATTTTCTGATATCGTCTGTAGCTTTTCTGGACTTTGCAGGAGATTTAAAAGCTATGTCTGTTGCTCCAGTGGTAAATTAACTCATGAGTATATGCATCTGGGATTGATGGGACAGAAATTCAGTATTCACCCTTGTAAACTTGAAGAGCTTCCCAATAACACTCGTCATCCTGCAACAATATGGTAATACCAGTTCCATCTGAGTGAGCACTTAATCCCAATACCAAATCTGGTCTTGGACAAGGTGGGTAGTGATTTATCCGTACACTGCCAAAAATTTCTCCAAAACTTTCAATAAAACAATCTGGGTTTATCCCTACTCCCTCTGCTAACTCATGCATAGTCTCCCTGCAACACAAGAATCTTACACCATGAAATTAGTTGGGCTTCGTAGAATTTCGTTGAGATTTTAATAGCTTAAGTGGCATCTTCAAGCCTCGCAACTAATTATGGAAAAAATAATATATACTAAGAAGAAAACTATAGCTTTATTATTCATATAGATTGTAAAGAAAAAGTATAAATTATTGTTACTGTTAGAGATTAATATATGATTGGATTATGTTCATGTTATTTAGGTGCCATTAGAGTTTGAGTAGGTGTCAATACGGAATTGCATACCTGTGGTGAGTTCCAGTTTGTTGTAAAATATATTTAGTTAGCTGCCAATTAGCTCTAATTTGCTGTCAAAGTATTTAGCTATTAAGATTGTTATTTTTTTACAATTATAAAATTGTAAGATATTGAAAAATCAATTAATTCAAACAGGTTGCTTGTTCTGTTCTTCTCTGTTCTCTATATTAAAGCAGCTTAATTTGTTACAGCCTTTGTAATCATAGTTCGAGTGATGGAAGAGAGAAAAACCTTGCCTACAAAAAGAAGAGCGACATTGATTTAGAGAAGCTGGTGCCACTATTTGATTTACATGTTTTGTTTGTGCCCAATCTGAAGGAAAGGATCTTTACTTAGAGTGTGTAATGAAGGCTATGAAAGAATCATCTAATATTTATGGTGATAATGACTTCATTGAAGATGAGGGATTTATCTTATTTTCAAGAGGTCCACATTTTGAAAATAGGGAAGGATGCGGTAGAGAATAGTTAGGTTCTCAATAGTCTAAAGTGCTAGTGGGTTGAACTATACTTCAATAGAATTATGACACATATATGCGAGGATTAACATCAATAGTTCAGAGAGATCCAAAATTTGAAAATTCAGGATCATACCTTTAAGTGATGAGACACTTCATGTGCACATGATGTCTAATGATGTTGTGATCTTGGATTACAGCCGACTGTACTTGGAAGCAGCTTGAAGAAGTCTCGCAGAATTGTTTTCAAAAGATATCTCCACACAATATACTATTTTGTTGTTAGTCAGTTTGTAATATGTAGAAATATATTAAGAAATCATCAAAATCCCCTGTTATTCATTAATTATTCATTAAGGGACAGTGTTACATACTGAATTATGGTCATGCTAAGTTTGAATAGATGTCAATAAGGAACTTCAGATCTGTGATTGAATTCCAGTTTGTTCTCAAATAGATTTAATTAGCTGTAATTTTCTGTCAAAATATATAATTATTTTTAAAAAAACTATTATTCTTCCGCAACTATAAAATTGTAACTTGTTGAAGATTAAATTAATTAAACCAATTTCTCTTCTGGCTGTTTATGTGTGGACCTTACATAATCACAATGCAAAAGACTCTTTACTGATTAGGGACGATGGATCATGGAGAGGGTAAAGCTTAAAAAGCTATTCAAATGTCACTAATAACAAACATGGGGTGGCTTTACTTTTGGTCTGTGGAGTATCCCGGGACCCGTTTATGAGAGATATTTAGGATAGCAATGCTCAAGGAAAATATGTATATTTGAGCGCAGATGAGGTTTTAGGTAAATTAATTTCCCTCGATCGATATTTTCTTGTTTTTCTTTCTTTAGTTTTATTTTTGTCCACAATTTTCGCTTACTATTTTAACAGGGCATCCATGGATATGACAACTGTTTGTAAGGGTTTTGACTTCAATTTTTTTAAGACCAGGTGTATAATTCCTTCTCGCAACGAAACTCTGCATATTGTTAGAACAGTATAATTTGGCTAGGTTTTGTCAAAATTTCCATCTTTTTGTTTTTGGCCTTGTTAAATTTTCTTTATTTGCTGAAGCAAATGATCATCAGCCTGTCAAGTTAAAGATGCTTTAAGTCTGAGCTGGCTTTTCCTTACAATATGCTTGTGGAGGTCTATCGAAATAAAAATGTCCATCTCTATAGATCAGCGATCTCTATTCAAGGTTTTTTTTGCAAGTTAGCAAGGTCAGATTAATGCAACCTCACATACTTGCAACCTTGTGAAACAGTTAAGTTTCCATGTCGCACCTTCGCAACAGTCTTATTCTTAAAAACAAACAATTGCAAGCTTTTGAAATGGTTAGTTTGGATTGTAGCACACAATTGCGGGTCAATCATGCGGTTAAGTTGTTAAGTTGCGACTGTGCATTGCGGTTAAGTTAGGCGGTCAAGTCATGATTATCGCAAGGTCGCAAAACATTTAGCGGTTTGCATCAAGAAGTCACGACCATGTGATGAAGTGTGTTGACCGTTAATTAAAGCTTGTCGCATGGTTCGCAAGAATTTTCAATAGTTAGGTTACCAAGTTGCAATGATGTGAGAGGCTGCCACGTGTTTAAAGAAAAATTTATGTGTTGGCGCAGCCCTACGAGTTTTATTGGAGATGTTGTTGTTTGCCTGTGGTGTTGCAATATATGGACACGTATACATGGTGTTATGGTCAACGGTCGGCGCATAGAGGCAAGGTGTTTTGATTTAAACATCTAAGGCTCGTGACTATGCGAAAAGGTAACTATTAGTTTCTGGCACAAAGCCGCACGGTTATGATGAGATTTTATTTGAAACTTGCGACCATGTGGAAGTGACTGTTACATGTTGACGCAACGTCACAAGTTGTTTTTCTAAGTCATAAAGCCAAAACTCGTGCTACAGATGTTGTTGATTGGAGTTTAAAATGACAGGTGGGACCAGAACCAAATGAGAAATTGACACGACAATGAGTTGCTTGCAACATTTTTCAAATGATTTTTTAAATGAGACTATTCAAGGTTTCTGATTTCACGGCTTGTGACATGCCTGTTTTTATTCTGCGGCTAACTGCAGTTATTATGAGTGTTAACATTAATGGTGAATTGATTGATAGAGAGTTGGCATTCAAGAAGCAAGCTTTAAAGTAATGGTCATAGATGTCATTTGTGCATCGATTGCTAATCTTGTTTTCTGTGAGAAGTAAAGTGCTTTGAGAATTAAATTGTTGCAGTTGCAAAAGGAATTGTTGCAGAAAAGAAGTGTTACTATTTTATTCAGAGAGTTTGTTGCTTGGAAAAATGACAAAACCAAGTACTTCCACCCAGTTCGTGGTTGTAAGAAAGAAAACAAAGGATAATTTTTTAGAAGAATGGGTGCATTTGCTACACGGAACCTTAAACGCAATATCAACAAATGACCAGACATGGCAAGACACATGTTTTCGCTGTAAGAATCCAAATACTCCAGGCACTTCTGGCACACCACTTTTCATATTTTTCTTCAACAAAAGAATGAAATATGTTCCAGTATGTAATCCATGCATAATGAATATGGCCAAATTAATTGTTCCTAATGTGTTTATGGATGCTAATCTAGTAAGG
Source organism: Thuja plicata (assembly GCA_018584345.1). Classification (NCBI taxonomy): domain Eukaryota; kingdom Viridiplantae; phylum Streptophyta; class Pinopsida; order Cupressales; family Cupressaceae; genus Thuja; species Thuja plicata. The sequence goes on from MU225789.1 coordinate 2,638,982, forward strand.
GTGTTGGCAAAGAACTATGTCTCACTTACAAAATGTATAAGGAAGAAAGACAAAACAACTCTGGTGAGAATTGATAGAGCAAGCTTTGTGGAAGCATTTGACATTTCTTGTGCCATGAGTGTAGATATAGACCTAGATGAAGAAAAGATGATGTATCATCTGTACAAACCTATGCTAAATAAGGATGTAATGCCTAAATTTATGCTGAGTGATGGAAAAATACCTATACCAGTCCCAGCTAATGTGAACAAACCCTATGATTTGGGTACATTTCACAATTTTTTCAAATACACGGTATATGACCTATGTAAGGTATTGGGAGCTGAAGGAGGAAAAATAATCATAGAGGATTTGTTGATGATGGCATGGATATCCAACATCCCCACATGAATAAAGAATATGATTATGTTGGCTATATAGTCGACAGAATTTAGA
>MU225789.1:2648347-2659416 GCA_018584345.1 Thuja plicata
GCTGAGGTCACCCAATCCAATGGATTAGGTGATCACACCATCTCCAACTGAGCAATAGAGGTATGTAAGGAATTGCATTTAAATTTCAAATCTTACATCAGTTCCTAATATGTAAATGTGCCAAAGTCCATATTTGCATATGTTAAGATGTACCAGGACATGTTTGTGAGAAGTGCCGAGAAGAGCTATCTGCACTATAGGTGCCGAGTTGGTTTGCTGAGTAAGTTTTGATGGTCGAGTGTGGTAAGATGAGTGGTATGCAAGTTATGTTAGTCGGCCAATGACAGCTGGCTTGCACTAACCTAACGGGAAAAATAATTAATGCTTACCTATCTTGACCTTTCGAGTCTATATAAGGATGAACGGTCTATTATTCACTTTTACCTTGCAATTTTCAGCATTTACAGAGAAATCAAAGAAGTTGCAGAATTTGATCTTAGCGAAGTATATTTTGATAATTTTTTCAGCATGCCATCGGCAACCCTAAGTTGAATAGTGCTAAGTGATTGCTTCCTGAGGTACTCTGTTCCTCATTTTCAAACCCCAACTTCAAGAGATTATGGTTGCAAGTTCTTCCACACCAGTCAAAGGAATGGAGGAGGATCTAAATCAAATTAAGTTAGTAAGGAGTGATGCATGCGCACCACCAAACTTTTATGTCATTCCAGAAAGTGCAATTTTGAGTTATTTGAACGGAGCCCTCTCATCAATCCCATGAAAGGTACTTATGATTCATGATGTTAGATCCTGCTACATGGTTAAAATTGGTGAAGTGGGTGATAGCGAGTTGAGAAAATCATATGACAAGTTGTGTGAAAATGGAATTCTGAAAGATGAATTCAAACATCTAGCTGGTCGAAAGGGTTAACTCGTGCCCTAGATTTTTTGACAAAATTCAGGGATGAATGGATTAAGGTTTTCCTAAGCCAAGTTCATAATATGCATATGTGGTTGGACAATGGACCAGTAAAGATCACAAAAGACATTATTCATAGAGTTACTGGGTATCCTATTATCAGTGGTAAACAAACTATGAGAGACCAAAGTAAAGAAGAGATAACAGCTAACACTGGAGCTGTTTGGAACAACAGAGGGATGACTATCTCTACAATTAAAGATTTGGAACTTGATTTTGGAGTGAGAGTGATTGCTCACAAGTTCTATCAGCCGAGCCGACTGGATAGTGTTCCCTGTACAACCATGGACCAGGCATGGAAGATAGACAAAAAGAATCACACCTATGACCTTGCCGAGCTACAGTTGACACAACTAGCTGAGAACTTACTATCAATCAGGAAAGCCAAAATCTCATCATGTAAGTTTGGCTCTTTGTTAATGTGTATATTATTCTATGTACAGAAGTCATTTCCTACTATTGTTTGGAAGAAGGACAGACCCATCACTTTACAGATTAGTGAATGTATTCAACACTTAGGCAATAATTTCAGTGGTATTATGTGAATTTATTTTGTGGAATTCAAAAAGAGAATGAGGTTGAGTACTAGAATTCCCAATTCACTTGTGGAGAAGCACTATGAAGAGATATGTTTCTTAGTGGATACAAACTACTCCTATATTCAGGCTGTGACACCTAGGGTATCATGGCTGGAGCCATTTCCCTATGAAGTTAATATTGATGAAGCATCAGCAGCTATCACAACACTCCTAGCAGAGGAGATTGATACTAAAGAAAAAAGATTCAAAAATTTTGATGAAGCAAAGGCAAAGATTTTGATGAATCTTAAGGTAAGAACCATGGAAAGAAAAAGGAAAAAGATTGTGAAGAATCTGAAAAAGATGGTTGGCTTTCCGAGTGATGAGGAGCTAGAGGATGCACCTCTAGACATCTCTACTGGACAAGTAGAAGATGTATCCGAGGAACAAGAAGTAGAAGTCAGTGAGTCTGAAGAAGAGATCACTGCTAAGGCAAAAGGGAAGAGGCCAGCAGTAGCAAAGATAACAAAGTCGAGTAAATCAAAGCCTAGAGTTACCCCTCCCATTGCAAATCATCCAAGGACAAGGGCATTTTCTACCACATCACCAGTAGAGAAAACTAAATTCTATGCAAAGAAGATTGGAGAAACTAGTTTTGGATCGAAGACTAAATTTGCAACAAAGGTTGTGTCGAGCCTACAAGTTAAGAGACCAAGAAGGAAATTGCATTTGGATCCAGAATGTGATGGGGACAAGACTGAAACTGATGAACCCAGCAACATACCAACAGCACCATTCAAGAAACCCACAGATATTAATGAGGTATGTGAGAACTTGTGAAATTCTATAGGGTTATCTGGTTTTAAGTTTATAAGGTATGAAACATTAAAGGTAGAAGATAAACATAAGGTTCAGGAAGCTCTCCTAGACATGATGTGTAATTTCAAACTAACACCTATAGCAATAGGAAACAATGTGCTGAGTGAGTTGTATGAATTTATATCTGGCAAGTGGGAATTTGCACTCACAACTGAGAGACAGATAAGGGAAGGCACATTAGCTCAAGTCATTCCTGAGCTAACCAAGAAATAAAGAGCAAAATTTGATGAAGATTATAAGCACAAATTTTTACCTAAACAAAGAGGTTATGCTATTTTGAATAATGATATTGAAGGGATAGTATAGCAGAGTACTAGAATTTGGAAGGAAATTTTTGGATTGATTGCTCCAAAAGAAAAGAAAACTGATGAAGGAACATCTGAGCCAAAGGATAAGGAAACTAAATTCACCCCTGTACCATAGAAATCAATAGTTCACATTTCAACTAAGCCTGAGAATATTGGGACAGATGCACAAGAATAATCAGAGATAGTTAACACTGTTGATATGACTATTGACAGTCCAATTGATGTGACAATTGATGACTCTAGCAATCTAGATGTCGAGGATCAGGATGAGCTGAGGGACTCAACTATTCAATCACCTATCAAGGCAACTGAGGCTAAAGAAGAGGAGAGTATAGAAGAAGAAGAAAGAACTCAAAAATAATCTAAGGATAAGGATGCTCAAGATGAAGCAGAAAAGGAGAAAACAATTGAGCAAGAGGTAATTGTACAACATTCACCTATTTTAGAGGTTGTAAAATTAGTTCTAGATAGTAGTAAGGAGATAAGAGATACTAATAGTGAGCCTAAAGAACAAGAGGCAATGCAAGTGTTGGTTGATCTACCACACTCTACATCATCAACTCCCACTGGAACTAAGACAAGAAGTATGCCTGACCAGCAGGCAATTTTGACTGAACTTAAAGATGCAATGGTGTCAACTAATGAATCTAGAAAAGGTATTGTAGAAAAGAAGTCGAGCAATAGTTCACCTGAATTCAAGAGGAGGAAAGTTATGAGGAAGAAGTCTCTGATTCTAGATGTCACATTAGATGAAGTTATTGTGATTCCACCATGGGATCCCAATGTTTTTTCTTATGAACAGATTGAGACTCTTCAGGAGTTACTTAAGAGGAAGAAAAGACAAGAGGAACTGAAAAGGGAGAAAAAGAAAAAACAAGTGTTACATGACATCAAAGAAATATTTGTAAAGGCTTTTGACACGGAGGATGAGAACCCTCAAGCCCCTATTCTTGAATAGTTAGTTCATATTGTGCAAAAGGTAAATGATGACAACATTGAAGCCAATGAGAAACTGTTGCAATGGTCCAAGAGGAAATTCAAGAACAAGGTACTTGCAAAAATCTCGGGAGAGATTGCAGTAAAATAGGTTGAAATTTCTTCTTTGGTAGAAATGTTAGAAGGAGTTGCAACAAATGTCTATTCATTGTATAAGAGGTTATCTAATGTTGAATTCTTCACAAAGGATAATCAATGGGCTCTAGAGAAATTGCAACTTGACCTAAAGTCAACTGGAAATTCACTGAATATGGATGCTAGCACTACCTCCTTACATTTTAACCAGCTGACTTATGCACAAAGGAGGATAGTTGAGCTCATGGCTGAAGATGGTTGGATTAGGACCAAGTTGATTACTATTCAGACAAGTCTAATACCTCATTTGGAGGTCATTCAGAAATAAATTTCATCTGCAAACGAATTGATTAAGAGAGACTCTCATCTCTCCACTGTAGAAATCTTAGTAAGTCTAGCTGCCGAGCTAGAAGTGAAAATAGAGGTTATGTTGTTTGTCAAGGATAGTTGGGACCTTGCATTTGATTCTACCTTACAACTTCATAAATAGTTTTTGGACAAGTATAACTTGACCCCACTAGCAATCAGTGACAAAAACAAGGGGGAAATTGATAGGACTGGAAAGGATACAGCATAAGGAGGTCAGTACAGGTATCCATGTAAATATTTTTTTAAGGCATGTATACTATGTAAATTTTTGTATGTGGTATGATGTACATTTCTAGGGGGAGTACAATATGTACTTAGGCAATATTTTGGATGAAATGAATTGTAATGATAAGTTTGTTTTTACCACTAATATCAAAGGGGGAGATTGTTAATCCCTAAGTTCTATTGATGATTAGTGACCCACACTTAGTCATTTACTTATGCAGTTTTAGTTGGTTAATCATTGTGGCCGAGCTAAACATTCAAGGCCGAGCAACATTGCCAAGAAATTTTTAGGTTTCCGAGTTACATCATGCCGAGCCGAGTAGAATATTAAGTGTTGAGCGACAAAGATGTTTAGTGCCGAGCAGAACATTTTTTGCATACATGTCAGGATTAATTCAAACTTTGATGTAAATGGTTTAGGCTGACTTGTATGAGATCTGAGCCAACATTTGTATGCATTTAATATTTGTCTACTGAGTTAATTTTGCATTTAATTATTTTATACTATACATGGCATGGAGCCAATCAAGAAATCAGAATGCATTGGAGGTATAAACAATAGATCTTGATTGTTGATCTAGATCTCACTGCCAAATTCAAAAAGATATATTAAGATTGCTTCTAACCCTAAAAAGAGTGTGTGTATGAGAGAAAGAGATATACAGAGAAGGGTTGTGTGTTCATGACAGATGAACAACAAGTCCTTTTGAGAAGAAACCTAGATCAAGTAGAATGACAGAGCAGAGTAAAGACATATCAGATTAAGAGATCACAGAAGTTATTGAAAAGAGAATATCAGTCATCAGCATTTGAGTGCATAACGAAGGATCAATACTTGGAACATTCTAACAGGTGTATCAGGTTAAATCTCTTAACAGAGTGGTTTTAGCAGACCGTTTCAAATCTCTTAGCTGAGTGCTTACTTTACTGTAAGTTAAAATCCTTTAATAAGGTAGATTGTAATTATCTTTAGTTCTTAACAGAATAGACCTTTAACTAGGTAGATTTCATATTGCAATCAAACTTTTGTAGCCTTAACAGGCACACTTTATTGCTGCAGTAGTGAAGATTTTGTGGGTGTCATCCCCACCCTAGTTTTACCTATTTCGGTTTTTGGGTTACCAAAATTTTGTGTTATGAGTTACATATTTGATTTTATAGATGCTATCTGATGTTAGGTTAAATTTGTACATGTATGAATGTGAATCAATAAGTTTTACGTGGTTAAGTTTTAAGATCTGATTCACCCCCCCCCCTCTTAGTATCTTGCTTTCCCATTCTTGTACTTCCAACAGAATGGACATCCTAAAGGGTAAACTAAGTATTTTCCATGTTTCCCATGTAACCCTACAATCTACTGAGGAAAAATGTGTAGAGGGTTTATTTTTTTGAATCCCATACTTACCTTGTGGGCAGGGACAATTGCATCATTAGAAAAGATAGATGTTATTTTGGTGTATTGGTCTAATTTGCCTGATAAAATCTCTGAAACAAAGAAGATGGTGGGAATACTAAACACATTATTTAGTTTCTTTACAGGGAAGGATCAAATGATAAAGGGAAAATTAAAGATTTTTGTAGAATCTTAGAATGGTTATTTCCCTAGTATTTATGACAAGGAGAGAAAGATGAAGGATATATCCATATGGACAGGGGATTTTGATTTAACGATGAAGAGTATTGAAAAATGTTAAATTTAACCAATGATATTGATGTGTCAAGATTTAATTAAGTATTAGACAGTTTGTTTAGAGTTGAACTTGATTTGGTTAAGTTTATCTCTGATACAAGGGTTCTAATTGATGCTCTATGGATTGTGGCTGCTAGCCAGATTAAAACTATTAGATCTTTTGAGTGGCCAACGAGCAGGGAGTTTTCCAGGTGGGAGGTGGAAATGAACAACGAGAAAGCAGTTTGAAATAGTGGGGACTTCACTAGTTTTTTCTTCTTGCAGTTGGTTACTGATATGGCGCTTGAGCTTGTTTATAGGGCAAACAATTATCTGAATAGATACCTTGAATTTTTTGTCAAAATCTTGGGGTATACTACATAAAATCAAAGAAATTGTATCTGATTATCTATAGACAAAAGCACTATATGTGATTTTGATGAAGCTAACTTCCCACGCATAAAATTTTGAAGATTTGAAGATGTCTTCCCAGGTCTTTGTTGTTAAGTTTTCCAAGTGTTATTTTCTCTAAGTGATCTAAAGCTTGTTGCAATCCTTACTCTGTAAAAGGATTTCAAAGATCACTTAGGAAGGGCTGATAAATTTTGTCCCAAATTCTATTAGGCTTATACTCAGTCAGGTTTAAACAAGTATAGTTAAATGTTTTTATACAATTGATAGAGCAATATATGTTTTAGCATCAGAATGTTTAGTTTTATCATGTTTTATTATCATTGAAAAAACTATTGTATGAAGATGATGATTTTGAAAATCAATGAAATATAATCTTGATTGGTACTCTCCTTTGTGTTGGTCTTATGAGTGGTGAATTCAACAAAGTTCAATTCATCTTTCAATTCACTGCATATTGTTTATATATGTATGTATTAATTCTAATCTTTGATCAAGGATCAATTAAAATGCTATAAATTAATTCACGAGGTCATAGGGTCGGTATAAGGATCGTTATAAGAATTTCAATTTTAGATTACATTAAAATATATTATTGTAATGCAATAATAACCTAAGTCATGAATCGGTCGCAATTAATGTCTTTGCACAAGAAATGTTAAAGTCATTATATTTCCCAATGGATATGGTACTGGTCTAGAATTTTCTGGAAATTGTTACCTTGGTGATTCAGTATACACGGTTATCCCACATTTTGATAGAATTATGTTTATTTTCCAATTTAGCTATGGTTCTTTTAATCTCATGCTCCTAGCAAGGTTGATGTTCAATGGGTAATTAGTCATTATGTAGTATCTCTCGGTTCTGTTGAGCCTTATATGAAGTGTCTTCTTATGTTAATGTCATTCAATGTGTATTCAAAGGCATTAAAGGGAGTATTCCCATGGTCTTGCAGAACCTAAAGTTTAGAGGGATAGTTTAGTGTCCATGTTAGTTGGTCCAATCCTCTTAAAGCCTTTGAGAATTGTAGTTTTCCTCTCTATAGAATGTGTTGAAGGGTGTACTGGTAGCTTTGTAAGTGTAAAGCCTTTTCAGGAACCAAAAAAAATTCTACTCTACTAGGGATTTGTGTAAGAGATGCATAATTAATAAGGTTAGTAGTTGAGCTTTCTCCTTGCCTTATTAATTTTAAAATCCAGTTAGTTTGTCAATTTGATTTGCATGGAGTTGTTATTGAAGTTTCATGGTTTGGGGTAGAAGGATATTGTTTTGTGTCTTACATAAAATTTTGTTATCCTAGGTTGATATCTTGTGAGAAGTTAGGTGTGTTTTGAAGAAAGTGGTATTGTAAGATTGTTCTGACAAATTATCATAATATGTTTCCCATTTAATATTTGAGTGGTTACTTGATGTCTCTGCATTAGTGCTGAGCATAAATTTTGTTTTCAAAATATTGCAAGATGAGTAAGAAATTCACAAGATCCTAGGCAAAGCAGCATCTCGAAGAAAAATTAGAGGGTGAGCTTCCAAACATTTCTAGGAGTGGATCTTCATGGAAAAATCAAGGAACAAGCAGTGCTCCCCCAGCATAGAAACCAAAAGGTAGAAGTGCAAGTATAGGAAGGTTCTTCAATACTATTCTTGAGAATAGTGATAATTTCCATAGAGAATTTGAGTCTTTAGAGCTTGAAGCATACGATAAATTATTTTATTTTCCTATTGACCAGGATGAAGAATTGCCGCATATAAAGGAAGTGACTTGTCCTTTTTATAACAGTGATAATAGAATGTCAAGGATTAAAAGTAGAGATGTCATGAATAGAAAATTTGATGATGCATCTCCCTTATGTAGTTTTTCTCCTTTCAAGTATTTGTTGGATCACAATGAAGAAAAAACAATGCATCCAACTACCTCTTCAGAATAAAAAAGTACTTTTCCTAATTCTAAGGAAGTTTTTAAGGTTCTTAACACCTTGAAAAGGAAACTTCATGAGCAAATTGCCTTAAGAGATAAAAAGAACAAATAAAAGGAGAAGGAGGTCAGAGATTCCTTGATTGAAAATATGAGATTGCAAAAACAATTGGATGACCTCAAGGCAATAAATGATGAAGAACCTAGGAAGGATGTTGAGAGTCCAGTTGTATATCAAGTTTACAATACAACAAAACCAAAGAATTTTTCAGTCTCTTAAAGAAAACTAGCACGTCACAGTGGCGAAGGTGGGAAGGATAAAGGAAATAAAATGGTTGTTGGTATAACCATGAATGAACTTGTAAATAAGGATTCAGATGGTGGAGGTATGTCTCAATTGGATATTGAGTTGGAAAGGGATAGGAAAAAAAATGAAATTCTTGCAAAGGAGTTACAAAAGGAAGAAATGGAAGCTGGTGCTATAGAAATAAAAAGAAAAATTATGTTCTCAAAGAAGTCTGCTATACCTATTTATACTGGTACTATTTCTGGACCTGTGGTTCCCAGTTCTCAAGGAACTAATATTCCACCACATGTTACTTTGAAAATTCTTGTTACTGTCCAAACTATGGGAGCTAGTTCTAGTGGCCAAGCTGCTACTGGTCATTTCCAAAGAAGGCCGATCAACATTGAGAGGTATAGGCAATTATATTTTATTGGTATCCCTAGTTATCCTAACCTAGTTTCAAATGAAATAAGAGATAAGTTAACTTTTTTTTTTGGAAACAATGTCATTACCTATGAAGAGCATTTTAAAAACTTTACAAGTATGCTCAATGTTTATGAGATTGAGCATGAAGATGTGGTAATGAAATTGTTTGTCCAGTCTTTAATTAAAGATGCTAGGGATTGGCTCCGAGGTTTACCTAATGATTGCATAGATACATGGGATGAATTTGAAAAATTCTATAGGGAGCTCTATGGTGATAAGACTAATGAGGGTTTTGTGTTGAATGAATTTAACAATGTCAAAATGAATCAGAATAAGGAGGTCATTGAGTTCAACATAAGATTTTAGAAGGCTATGCACAAACTATTCCAAGTTATGAGGCTAGATGAAAAGGTATGTCTGGAAACTTATTTAAATGCATATTATGCAAAAAGGCTTTCTTTATTTGAGATAAAGATCCTAGAACTATTAGATAAGCATTTAAATTAGTTGTGGATATAGAAAACAATAGAAGAGTATCAAGAAAGTTGGGGAGAAGAGATTATCCAAAATTTTCTAGACCTATCAAGAAGAAGACTGACAAATCCTATAATTAAAGCCAAAAGAGGATGATAAGTTAGATAAAGTCCTAAATATACTGAAGGATTCAAAAAATAGTGGAAAAAAGAGAGATAGGTCTGCCGGTGGAGAGAATCCTGCTTACAATAATTTTAATAGGCAACCCAACTTACAAAATTATCCTTATAACACCCAGTGGAAAGATGGGAAGCTTGTGCAGGTGGCACAAAAGGGGGAACCAGACTCAAATACCCCTTATCCTTTGCAAAATAATACCAAAAATGTAAATGAAGATGCTCCTTGGTGTATGTCATGTAATTCACCTCATAATCCTGATTATTGTGTCATTGCACAAAATATGTTTTATGGTGAAGAACATGAAGAAAGGAGTAGTAAGACTTATGATGATGTAGATTTTCTCATGAGATCATTGTACTTATGAGAGAGCTTTATTTTCGTTAGGATTTTGAGGATCAAGATGTTAGGGAGTCAAGAAGGAAAGAGGAATATGAACAACAATGTTCCTCTTAGATTGACAAAGAATTTGATAAAAGTCTTGTATGCAATGAAAGTATACCTGCAAGGAACAACACTAAAACATGCAAACACCAAGATTAATCATTAGAAACAAGATTCAAAGGGTTAGCATGTTTAAAATGAGAACCAAAACAAAGACTTTCACCACAACCTCCGATGAGCTAAACAAAGGCACCCAATGCCTTGTTGATTTTCTCTTAGAGATTATTGTGGGTGTGCTCTCCCAACACAATATGTGTAAATCCCACTATATGATTAAAGATGCAAACTAATTGATTGAGATGAATGAAGAGCTCAAAGAACAAGTATTGAAAACTTGTCTCAAGCCTTCATCATGAATGCAAATGCAAGATTAATACTAAGATGAAGATTCAAAAACTACACTAAGATGATATGCATAAGACAATAGAAATAAGTTCATTTGTCATTATCCTAACATGTAATATATAGATTCAACTATGAACTAAAAGCATGAACAAGAACAATGAGCTAAGAATTCTAAAGCTATTTTAGCATGATAACAATGCATAAAATGAAGATGATTTTCTCTTGGCAAGAGCCTCTATTTATAGATTTTTGGAGGGAAGGGAAGGACTTGGATGAGGTGGATCATATGTGGCATCCACATAGATGCCACATAAAGGACACAAGGGAAAGAGGACAAGCCATGCAAAAGTCAACTCTAGCCTTTAAGGTTTGAAAGGCTCAAGGTTTGCTCACACATGTGTGAGAAACACTTGGGGAATGGAGTGGGGGACAAAAGAGTGGTTGTTTTAAAGAAAGTTGGTGGCTTCCTTTTTGAGGATTTGCTCACACATGTGGGAGAATTCCATTAGTGTTAAAAGGAGTAGGAATCACACCTTAAGTGTGATTAGTGTGTGCTTAAGTGAGGAAGTAGGTTTATTAAGAGGAATAGGTAGGGTAGGGTAGGAATAGAGTAGGTTTCTAGGTAGGATTAATAGGTCT
>MU225789.1:2717938-2732379 GCA_018584345.1 Thuja plicata
TGTCTCATGGTGTTGGATCTTGAAGCTTTCTCTCTCCTATCTTATGGTAATATCTTTTCATGCATTAACTCATCTTAGATTCTTTCTTGGTATTATTTATTTACATATTTCTTTTCCATTTCTAATATTCTTCTTCTTCTTCTCCTTTAGAAGATATTTTCAAGTTCTTTTTCAAATTCTTTACCATTCTCTTTGACTATTTTATAGCCTTCTTGACAATAAGATTTGTCTTAATCTTCAGTTTGGCTTCCTCATAGGTACCAAATCTCAATTTCTTGTTGTCTATGGGTTCATTTAAAAATGCCTTGATGCATTCATTTGCTAATATTGTTTTTATTTCATAATCCAAATTTGAAAGCCATGATTTCCTTGGAACTACTGCTTGTATGTAAGTGAAATCTATATCCACCATAAAACATATCTCTTCTCGATGTTCCTCTATCAAACTCTCAGGAATTCTATTTCTTTCTTGTATCATTTCCTTAATGGTTTTGAAATATTCATGCATTACATTGTAAAAATCTATACCAAGTGATTCTATGAATTCACTGATCTAAATGGTAATGGGTCTACTTGTGTCCCGTGCAACTTTTCCTATGGAAGGAAAGTATTCTTCAAAATAAAAGAATATACACATTATGAGGGAACCAAACTTACATGTGTTTGTCCTTGAAGACCTTATTGTGCACATGTTCTCCTCAAATTGATGTAATAGGATCTCTGCAAGATCCATCTTCTTTCCCTATTTGATAATCTTTTACACTATGCTCATAGTAGTACTAGATATTTTGTTCATTCTGCTTGCTTGGAATATTTTGTATCCAACGACACATGCTCCAAACTTCATCTCTGTGTTGGTAATGGTGTTTACTTTTAGCGCCCTTTTGTCTGATTTTGCACCAGTTAGTCTTTCAACTTCTACTAGAGATGGATGTTTGTGAGCCTGTGGCTTATCAATTATAGGATAACCAGTAACTACATGTATAACATCCTTTGTTATAGCTTTTGGCTTTTTTAGCCATAGAGTCTTGTCATGAACTCTACTATGAACAATTTTAATCCATTCTGTCTTGAAAACCCTAGAAAAATGTAGTGCATTTGTGAGTCCCTTTACTTCCAAGTGTTTATGCTCTTCTTTGAGCTTTCCAGCATCATCAAAAAGTGTCGCATAGGCGTTATCAAGGTCTAGATCTCCTATGTCTAAGATCTTGTAGTGAATGTAGGACCTTACATCCTCTACTAGCAAAACCCTAGGTGGGATTTGGGAGAATGCTCTAAAATCATCTGGTTGAGAAGCTATTTCAGGGTGTAATTTATACTTAGGTTCAGCACACGCTCCTTTATTGACAAGTTTGAAGGGTTTCTTCTTGTCAACCTTAATTTTCTCTACCCTAGAGGTCAATTCCATTGTATTTACAATTTAGGGCTTTTCACAAAATAAAGACAGTGCTATCAGTGAGTGTATTAACTTATTGATTCTTTGTGATTGCCTATGAATCTGAATGCTTCATGTTTGACTTCTGCTGGGTTGCTTTCCAATCTGCTCTCAAATTGCTCTGCTCTACTCTGCTCTGCTCAAAAATTGCAGGTGCAAAAATGAGCTTACCTGTCGGGCTTTTATATTTTTTTGTGCCCTAAGTTGTCATAAATGCTTACCAACTCGTCAATTCATGAAGACTACTTTTGTCAGTAAAGACATTCATAATACCATCGGTGTCTATGTAAATCATTGGGGTTGACTTCTGCTAGGTCGCTTTCCAATCTACTCTCAAATCGCTCTGGTCTGCTCTGCCCTAAGTTGTCATAAACTCTTACCAACTCATCAGTTCATGAAGACTTCTTTTGTCAGTAAAGACATTCATAATACCATCGATGTCTATGTAAATCATTGGGGTTGACTTCTGTTGGGTCGCTTTCCAATCTGCTCTCAAATTGCTCTGCTCTGCTCAAAAATTGGAGGTGCAAAAATGAGCTTACCTGTGAGGCTTTTATATTTTTTTGTGCCCTAAGTTGTCATAAATGCTTACCAACTCATCAGTTCATGAAGACTGCTTTTGTCGGTAAAGACATTCATAATACCATCGGTGTCTATGTAAATCATTGGGGTTGCTAGCGGTTTTGGAGACTTCACCGATGATTATCGGTGAGGCTGTGAAGACAGCTTTTGTTGATTCAATATTCACCGATATCCGTCGGTTTACACTTAGCTTGTGTGATGACCGATACATTCCAGTAAGTAATGATAACTTTTTCTGTGTGTGTTCACTGATGCATATTGTGCCCAATAATCGATGGTTTATTTTTAATAGATTAATAAGTAACAATATATTGCATCTTTATTCATGCCTATATTACAATATGAACTATGTATAATGGAACCGATGCATAGTAAAACTGGTCATTATGTAGTTCCATACTTACTTGTGCAATCTAGTTAGATGTAGTGATGTCACCAGATTTAGTGGATGGGGTGTCACCATTTGTGTTGCTTGTTCTAGCACCTTCAGTGTTTGTGGCTTTTGCCCACATCTTGTTTCTCATTATTTTGATGTCATCAATGGTATTTCCATTGGGATGTGTACTTGTGTCTGTTAGTTTGTCTTTGCAATCTTTTATCACATGTCCAACCTTATGACAATATAGACATGCCATACCCGGATTAGACCATCCTCTTGACCTTCTGGTCCACTTTCTCATACAGTTGGCAGAAATATGACCATACCTTCCACATGCTATGAAATTTACCCATGTGTTATAGTCCCAAACATATGAGTTACCTACTCTTGCTGGTTTGTAGCTTTTATCATTCTCCTTTGGATTCCATTCCTTGTTATTCTTTTTCCAGCATTCCTTATGTGTATTCCCATTCATCTTGCATGTAGGATAGTACTTGTCCATATAGGTTTTTCTCTTTGGATTTATCACTTTGGATCTGCACTCATGTGTCTTGTGTCCTTTCTTTTGACATTTATAAAAATTACCAATAAAAGTAGATTGTGCTTGAGAAATACCTTTCATTTTGCTTCTGTAGATGTTTGAGGTGTGGCCTGGTTTTCCACAGTGATTGCATGATAGTTTCTTGGATCTTAGGGTTGTGAAAGCATTCCTCTAATCTAGTTGACTTGAGGATTCACCATTCTCATTGTACCCTAATCCTATGTAGTTGTTGACTCTTCTTTGTCCATCAAGAAAAATATCCATCCTTTTGTTTTTATCCTTAGCCTTTTTGATCAATTCGTTGTGTTGATTCTGGACTTTGATTTCATGCTTCAATTTCCTGTTCTCTTCTCTTAGCTCACCTATGATCTGTATTCTTTCAATGAGTTCTATATTTAATCTATTTGCTTCTTGACTCATAAGAATAATCTGGTTGGTAACCTCATGGTGATGCTCAGTGAGTCTTAGAATTTCTGATTCTTTCTCTTGCAGTTTCTTTGTAATTTTCCTCCTATCATCAATGGCTAGTGTTCTTTCATTTTCAGATTTTCTTGCATCATTAATGACATCAATCATTTTTACCATTTGAGTTTCTTGACCAATTTGCAGCATCTTGATTTGATCTGTCAAATGTAGATTGATCTCCTGCATACTTGTAATTTCTTCAACTGATGCGTCTGAAGGTTTGCTCAATGATGATTCTGTTGTTTCAAAGTACTCTTGTATTTCCATTTTTTTGTAGTCTTTCTCATTCAGCCTGGTTTCCATAATCTTTCTTTCATCAAGAAGTTGTCTTAGCTTTATTTTTGCCTCCTTATACTGCTCATATTTTATTTGCATCTATAACTGCTCATTCTCAATAGTCATGTCCAGTCTCAACTTGTCCATTGCTCTGATCTTTGTTCTCAAGTCTTTTATCTTTTCAAGAGAGACACTTAGCTCTTATACCAATTGTTGGAATTATATTGGAATGATGTACTAAGAGGGGAGGGGTGAATCAGTACCTCTAAAACTTTTCTTGGTTAGCCCATTAGCCCTTAATCATCATTTTGTAAATTATCTTATCTAACTATTCATCTTTCTTTATGCATATGCAATCGTATCATAAATTCTTTAGTATGTAACCATAACAGAAACATTCATGAAAATAGATAACACAACACAAGATATGATATTGCAAAAAACTCCTGTTAGGAAGTAAAAACTACGGTGGGGATTGTTACCCACAAGAATTCACTATCTGCAGATAAGAAGGGGTCAGTTAAGCCTTACAATTGGTCACTTCTAATGACCTACCCTGTTAGAAGTATTACAGTGGAGACCTGTTAAGATCTACTTTGTTTGAAGCTTTAGCAACACTGTTAAGTGTGCACTCTGTTAAGAGATTTGTAAAGAACGGTTAAGTCCACCTGCTACAAAAGTATTTTAGATGTGATGCACTTGTTAGAATGCAACTACATAAGTCTTTGATCTGATGATGAATGCAATCTTTAATTGCTGATAACAGATCCTATAAATATTCATACATATTAGTTATCATCCTTCCATGATTGAATAATACCTTTATCTGCTTATCGGTAGCCTCTGTGTGTTCTTGATAACTGATGTATTTTGTTTCTAACCTTTGCATGAATTTTTCCTTCTACTCCTTAGATGCTCTGGGCGGCTATCAACAACAATGAATTCATGTTCTGACAATTGAGTTTGAACATTTATTTATACTAAATTAGCCTCAATTATTGAATCATGCATCGCAAGTTAACTCTAGATCCAAGGTATACAACTTGACCTTGATCTTTAGTAAGATATGTTTTATATCTGTTAGGATGCATTAAAACATTTACATAAAGCTTGCTTGACCCTCAAGTTATGATTTAAAACAAATAAAAACTCTATAAATAGAATTACATTATTTTATCCATCATGTAAAAATCAAATCCACAATTTGCAGGTTCTTTAACTGACTGTCAGTTCTAACAGTCAGCTTACTTGGTCGTCAGTGTTCCTTTCTTGAACTTGTCGTTGGGTATGCCTTTTCTGTTTCTGTCAGGTTAGTTCTCAAAACTGTGTCACTGGTGATGCTTGTGGTTTCCAGTGATGCTTGTCGATTCTATACTTAGAATTTTTCTTGTGACCTTTGTATTCTGTTGGGTATGCTTGTTGTTTGTCGGTAATGCTTGTAATATGTCGGTGAAGCTTGTAGTCTGGCGGTAATGCTTTAGTCTTCTGGTGATCTCTGTCAATGTTTTTCACTAAGTGTGCTAATGGAAAAATAATATCATCACTTGCAAGTAATGCTTCAATGATATCTAGATCTTCATCATCAGTGTCCCACACTTAGTCATTTATCAAGGCAAGTTAGCCGGTCATCACTGCGGTTGAGCTATCTAGTATAGGCTGAGCTATCTGGCATAGTCATTTCCGAGCAGATAATGGTTGTTGAGTGACTCAAAAATCAAGAAAAAGTTGATCATGTTCATGCTGAGCGCCAAAGTCTTAATGTGCTTAGCAAGACAATTTTGAAATACATGTTAGGAATGGTACAAACTTGAAGGTAAACTATTTTGGGCCGACTTTTTCATGCATTTAATGTTTTCAATGGAGTTAATTACACATTAATTATTTGATCCCAATGCGTGGCATGGAGCCAATCATAAAATTGGAATGCCCAAGTGGCATAAGCATTTGATCCTGATCTTTGATCTAGATCTAGATGCTAGATTCGTAAAGTATATAAGATTTCTTCTTAAACCATAAACAAAGTGGTGTAGGTGTGTATGAGAGGAGAAGTGTATGCATACATGAGAGATGTACAAAGGGTTATTTTGATAGAAGAAGCATAGATCTAGCAGAGTGAAAGAGAAATGAACATCAGAGTAAAGACATATCAGATTATTAGATCAGAGAAGGTATTGGAAAGAGGAGATCCATTATCAGCATCTGAGTGCATAACAAAGGATCAGTTCTTGAGACATTCTAACTAGTGTACCAGGTGAAATCTCTTAACAGAGTGGTTTTAACAGACCTTTCTAAATCTCTTAACCGAGTGCTTACTTTTTTGTAAGTGTAAATCCTTTTACAAGGTAGATTGTAATGATCTGTAGCTCTTAACCAGGAAGACCTTTAACTAGGTAGATTACATATTGTGATCAAAATTTGTAGCCCTAACAAGCACACTTTATTATTGCAGTAGTGAAGATTTTTGTGGGTGTCATCTCCACCCCAGTTTTACCTTATTGGGTTTCTGGGTTACCAAAATTCTATGTCTTGATTTCTTTAGTCATGGATGCTACTAGTTGTTAGATCAATTACATTTATGCATGGTTGTGGATCAGTTTTTTTTTAAAGGATAAAAGTTTTAAGATCTAATTCACCCCCCCTCTTAGTATCTTGCTTTCCCATATTGTATTTCCAACAATTGGTATCAGAGATAAGTTCTCCTACAAAAGGTTTTAATCAGCTTGAGAGTACAAATCTAGAGATGGAGATTTACAAATTGGGTAAAGTCATTGAGAATAAAAAGATTGAAATTCAGCTAGCTTTACATCAACTTGAGACAACAAGAGAGGAATTGAGGAAGTCCTTGCAAGAAAGGAAATATTTGGCCAAGAAAATGAATGACACTCATTATCATGAAGAAGACACTGCAAGTCTATTTCAGAATAAAAACTCTATTGAGAGCGATGCAAAAATTGCAGATCTATTAGAAATGAATAATACATTGTGTGACGAAGTTAGAAATTTGTAAAGAGAACAAGAAATGAAAATAGTAAGACTATGTGAAGTAGTGGAACAAAAGAAGAAAGCTTAAGATGAAAAAGCTATGGCTGAAGAAGACAAAAGAATGATGACTGTCAGACTTGATGAAAGGACGCATGAAGTACAAATGATGACAAACAATCAGGTTGACATGGTGAATCAACTGCTACTTGCAAATCAGGAGATCAGTAGGAAAGACATGGAAATTATGAATCTGAAAAATGAGAATAGTCAATTGAAAGATGAATTGAGATCTGAGAAAGAACTGAATGAAAGATTGAAAAGACCCAATGAAGCTTTGACTCATTTTGAAAACTTGATGGAAGTGTCAAGGAGATCTAAAGATTCTTCTGGATTAGGTCACATTGAACAACATAAATCTACTGAGAAAGGAGAATCATCTAAGATTGGTGAAAAGAGGAATACAAAGTCAAAGAAAAACAAGCATGTATGCCACCACTGTGGAAAATTGGGACACACAACAAACATCTGCCAAAGAAAGAATGGTAAGTCCAATCCTAAACCTAAGTTCAATGGTTATTGCTTTAACTCTAAGAAGTTTGGACATCAAGCACATGAGTGTTGGGAAAAGGCAAATAATGCACCTCCCACACCTAGATTCAATGGATATTGTTACAACTATCAAAAATTTGGACATAGAGCACAAGATTGCAGATCTAAAGCTAAACAACAATGGACATCAAAAACACAAGAAAAAGCACCAAGGAAGGGTAAAATGTCTATACTCACCATAGTAATGATAGCTATGCCATGTGTTATAATCCCAATTGTAAGATTTGGATGAATGGAAGCCTAGTTTGCTATAATTGTTTGAAAATTGGTCATACTAGGAAAGATTGCAAAACAAGGGTAGCTGCTCCCACTGTTGAGAAAATTAGAGCACAGATGAACTATAAATGGATAAGGAAAGTAGAACCATGTAGTAGTGAAGCTACTAAAGCCAAGGTCACCCAATCCAATGGATCAAGTGATCCCACCATCACTAATTAAGCAAAGGAAGGTATGTAAGGAACTGTGTTTATATCTCATATCTTTTATCAGTTCCTAACATATAAAAGTAAAATAGTCCATATCTGCATATAATAAGATGCATCAAGACATATTTTGAGTTATGTAGTGAGACAATTCAAAATGCACTATAGGTGTCGAGCAATAGTATATTTCTAATGTTTTTCGAGTAATTTTTGTTTGATGACCGAGAGGAAAGTGAATTTTGTGAGTCGGCCGAGGACAGCTTTTTGGCACTCACCCAATGGAAATAAAATTTAATGCTGACCTAACTTTTGACCGTTGGAGTCTATATAAAAGGAAGAGCTATCTCATTTCTTCTCACCATGTGATTAAGAATTTCATAAGAGTGATTGTGCATTTGTGAACTTGAATTCTGCAAAGATTTTTGAATATTTCTACAGCGTGTCGTCAGCAACCTCTTAAGTGGAAAGTGTGGATTTTTTCAATTGCCGAGGTACTCTATTCGTGATCCTTGAAACCCTATTTTTTAGAGAAAATGGTAGCAAGTTATTCTACACCAGCTAAGAGAATGGAGAAGGAGTTGCTAAACGTTCAATTGGTAAGGAGCGACCCCTGTGTGCCTCCTAATTTATGAGTAGTTCTTGAGAGCACCATCAAGGGTGATCTAACCGGAGCCCTATCATCAATTCCATCAAAGGTAGTCATGATTCATGATATAAGTTCATGCTATATGTGCAAGATAAGTGAATTTGGAGATCACAAGCTAAGGACATCTTACAACAAGTTGTGCACAAATGGAGCCCTAAAAGATAAACATAAGCACTTAGCGCTGAGAGGGTTAACTCGTACCCTAGAATTTTTGAGAGAATTTAGAATGGGATGGATCAAGATTGTTCTGAGTCGAATACATGACATGAAAATATGGCTAGATAATGGACCAATTAAGATTACAAAGGAAATCATCCATCGTGTAACTGGTTATCCAATTCTAAATGGGAAGAAAACTATGAGATGTCAGAGTAAAGAAAACATTGAAGAACTCACTGGAGCCATTTGGAACAAAAGAGGGATGACGATATCTATAATTATAGATTTGGAGCTTGGTTTTTCTATTAGGGTTATAGCTCATTAGTTCTATCAATCAAGCCGACTGGACAGTGTCCCCTGCATTGTAGTCGACCAGGCTTGGAAAATTGTGAAGAAGGATCATACCTATGACCTTGCCAAGCTTCAACTAATGCAACTAGCCGAGAACCTTGCTTCAATCAGAAAGGAAAAGAACTCAATTTGTAATTTTGGATCTATGCTCACTTGCATATTCTTCTACATACAAAATACATTTCCTTCTTTTGGAAACATAGTGTGGAAAATAGACAAACCTATCACACATCAAATCAATGCATTTATTTAGCAATTAGGTGATAATTTTAACAATGTGATGGGAACATATTTTGTGGAATTCAAGAAAAAGATGAGATTAAGGAGTAGAATTCCCAGTTCACTAGTTGAGAAACATTATGAAGATGTATGTTTCCTAGTAGACATAGATTACACCTATGTGTAGGCAGTAGTTCTGAGGGTATCATGGCTGAGGCCATTACCTTATGAAGTAAACATTGATGAGAAATCTACACCAATAACAACTTTATTGGTAGAGGAAATTGATAGTACAGTGAAACATTTTGGAAACCATGAAGAAGCTAAATCCAAAATCTCTATGGATTTGAAGGCTGGCACTATGGAGATAAAAATGAAGAAAATTGTCAAAAATCTAAAGAAGATGGTCTGTATTGAGAGTGATGGAGAAGTAGAGGATGCACCTTTGGGCTTATCTATAGGACATGGAGAAAATATGTCTAGTGAAGAAGAGGAGAGTGAACCTGAAGAGGAGGTAACTATGAAAGGAAAAGGGAAGCAGCCAGTAGTTGCTAAGGAAACTAAACCAGGTCAAGCCAAATCTAAGGCTAACCCTCCTATAGCTACCAGCCTATGACAAGAGCATCAACTATTTATGCACAAGCTAAGACAAAAAAGGTATATACAAAGAAGATTGCTGGTGAGAGCACTTCAGGTAAGAGAAAACAAGTTGCAACCAAGGCTGTGCTGAGCCAACCTGCAAAGAAAAGACCAAGGAGGAAGCTATAATTGGAGTCTAAAGATGATTAGGAGACAAATACAGATGTGCCGAGAAACATACCTACAACATAAAATAAACCAATGACCAATATTTATGAGGTATGTAAGAACCTAAGGAGTAATGCTGGTTTAACAGGATTTAAGTTTATCAAGTATGAGAAGCAAAGCATAGCTAACAAGCATAAGATTTAGGAAGCATTAATAGATATGATATGCAAATTCAATATGACACCTGTAGAAATAGGAAATCTTATTCCTATAGAGCTTTATGATATTTTTTCTCAGAAATGGCAATATACACTAGTGACTGAAAGATAGATAAGGGAAGGAACATTGGCTAAGGTCATTCCTGATCTAACCAAGAAACAAATAGCTAAATTCATAGAACAATATCAAAAGAAGTTTATTCCTAAACAAAGAGCTTATGCTATTTTGTGAAATGATGTTGAAGGTGTAGTTCAACAAAGCACCAGAATATGGAAGGAAACTTTTGGGTTAATCGCTAAGAAGGCCGAAGAGAAAGGTGAAAGCACCTCAGAGTCGAAGGAAATGGAAGAAGAAATTGCTATAGATCAAGCAGAAATTGAAACATAACCCCAAAAGGAAATAGGTGATGTGGAAGCTATAGATTTGACAATGGATAGTCTCATTAATACTACACTTGGAGAAAATAGTAATGTGGATGTTGAGGATCAGAATGAGCCAACAAACACAGGTATGCTTTCTCTCATTCGAACAATTGAGGTCGAGTCAGAAAAAGAAGGAGAAAAGGAGGTAATCAATACAAATACATCTATTTTAGAGGTTCTACAAATAGTTTTAGAGAGTGGAAATAAGATGGAGCAAATTGAAAATAAGCCTATAGAACAAGAGGCTATACAAGTGTTGGTGGATCTACCACACTCTGCAACATCTACTCCCACTATACCCAATATAGGAAATATACCTGATCAGCAGGTAATCTTGACACAGATGAAGGTAGCAATTGAAATTAACACTAACAAAGGTAAAGATATCATAGTACCTGAGCCGAGTATCAGCTCTTCAGAACTCAAAAGGAAGAAGTCACATAAGAGGAAGTCACCCAGTCCAAGCGTCACTTTGGATGAAGTGATTTTGATTCCTAAATGGGATACAGATAACTTGACATATGAGCATATTCAAACTCTGCAAGACCTTTTAAAGAGGAAGAAGAAACAAGAGGAATTGAAGAGGGAGCACCAACAAAAGCAAGTATTACATGAAATGAATGATATTTTTGTTAATGCTTTTGATATAATAGATATTAATGAACAAACATCAATCTTGGAATAGTTAGTCCATATTGTGCAGAAAGTTAATCATGAAAATATTGAGGCAAATGATAAGTTGCTACAATGGTCTGAGAGAAAGTTTGAGAACAAAGTTTTGGAGAAGATATCAGCAGAGATTGCTATCAAACAGGATGAACTTTCTTCTCTTATTAGTATTCTTGAGGAAGTTGTAAATAATGTTTATTCCTTGTATAAAAATTTATGTGATGTAGAATTATTTACCAAGGATAACCAACATCTTATTGATAATTTTCAACTAGCTTTGAAGTCTACAGGGAGTACATTGAGTATGGATGCTAGTTCTAGCTCCTTACATTTTGACAAGTTGACTCATACACCGAGGAGATTAGCCGATCTTATGGATGAAGATGGCAGAATAAGAGAAAAGTTAATAACTATTTAGACTGCCTTAATACCTCATCTGGAGGTTATACAGAAGGAAATTAAAGCTGCAAATGAATTAGTCAAGATGGATTCTCATCTCTCTATAGCAGATAGTTTGGTAAGTCTAGCTGCTGAGCTAGAAATTAAGTTACAAGTTGTGAACTTTGTGAAGGATAATTGGGACACAACATTTGCACTTAC
The DNA here is from genome assembly GCA_018584345.1 of Thuja plicata. Lineage (NCBI taxonomy): Eukaryota > Viridiplantae > Streptophyta > Pinopsida > Cupressales > Cupressaceae > Thuja > Thuja plicata. The sequence continues at coordinate 2,729,662 of MU225789.1, forward strand.
ATTACAACTTCATAAGTCATTTTTAGAGAAGTATGACTTAACCCCTGCAGCTATCAGTGACAAAAACAATGGGGAATCAGATAAGGAAATGGATAAAGATGTGCAGAATCAGGCATAATATTTTGTAAGGCATGTATATTATGTAAGTATGAAGTATAATCTTAGGGGGAGTATGTTTTGTAATAAGGAAAAATTTTGTGGATGTAAAGAAATGATAAGTGTGTTTTTTCCACTAATATCAAAGGGGGAGATTGTTGATCTCTAATTTTTTTTTATCATTAGTGTCCCACACTTAGTCATTTATCAAGGCAGGTTAGTTGGTCATCACTGCGACCGAGCTATCTAGTATAGGCCAAGCTATCCAGCATAGTCATTGTTGAGAAGATAATGGTTGCCAAGTGACTCAGAAATCAAGAAAAAGTTGATCATGTTCATGCCGAGCACCAAAGTCTTAATGTGTCGAGAAAAATAGTTTTGACATACATGTTAGGAATGGCACAAACTTGAAGGTAAACTATTTTGGGCTGACTTGTTCATGCATTTAATGATTTCAATAGAGTTAAGTACGCATTAATTATTTGATCCCAATGTGTGGCATGGAGCCAATCAGAAAATTGGAATGCCCAAGTGGCATAAGCATTTGATCTTGATCATTGATCTAGATCTAGATGCCAAATTTGTAAAGTATATAAGATTGCTTCTTAAAACCTAAATAGAGTGGTGTAGGTATTTATGAGAGGATAAGTGTACGCATACATGAGAGATGTACTAAGGGTTATTTTGATAGAAGAAGCATAGATCTAGTAGAGTGAAAGAGCAATGAACAGCAGAGTAAAGACATATCAGATTATTAGATCAGAGAAGGTATTGGAAAGAGGAGATTCATTATCAGCATCAGAGTGCATAATGAAGGATCAGTTCTTGAGACATTCTAACCAGTGTATCAGGTGAAATCTCTTAACAGAGTGGTTCTAACAAACCTTTCAAAATCTCTTAACCGAGTGCTTACTTTGTTGTAAGTTTAAATCCTTTTACAAGGTAGATTGTAATGATCTGTAGCTCTTAACCGGACAGACCTTTAACCAGGTAGATTACATATTGTGATCAAAATTTGTATCCCTAACAGGAACACTTTATTGCTACAGTAGTGAAGATTTTTGTGGGTGTCATCCCTACCCCAGTTTTACCTTATTGGCTTTCTGGGTTACCAAAATTTAGTTTCTTGAGTTATTTATTTACTGTCATGGATGCTACTAGTTTTTAGATCAATTAAATTTATGCATGGTTGTGGATCAGTTTTTTTTTAAAGGATAAAATTTTTAAGATCTAATTCAACCCCCCCCTCCCTCTCAGTATCTTGCTTTCCCATATTGTATTTCCAACACATACCCCACTATCAGAATCTTTAGCAATATAACAAGACTTCTTACTTTTGTCCTTGTATCTCTTGTAGTTCTTGAAATCTTTCTTTCCTTTGTACTTGTTGAAATTTTTCTCTTCTTTGTCTTCTTTGTTCAAACATGGAAACAATGTCACTAACCTCATTGCATGAAAAGAAAATCAATGGCCTTTTTCCTTTGTATTTTCCTTTGGCATCTCTCCTTGCAAGTAATGCTTCAATGATATCTAGATCTCCATCTTCTGATTCATCATCACTATCACTTTCAATATTCTTCCCCAGATGAGTATCTATCCTTCTTACCAAGGTTTAATTTAGCTTTGAATGCAGACTCAAGATTGCTAGATCTAGGAGAATAATTGTCAAAGTTTCCAGCTCAAAAGTTGTAAGCCTTCCGACTAATGTATCCAGAGTTATATCCTTATTGCACCTCATCTCTTGAATAGTTGAAACTCTAATAGCATAGATATGAAGTAGAGTTCTTAATACCTTGCTGACCACTGTTGTATCTTCAATTATCCCTCTTGCAACACTAATGGCACTCACAATCTTCTTAATTATTTCACTGTATCATGTAATGTCTTCTCCTTCTTTCATTTTCATCTGATCAAATTGTCCTCTGAGACTTTCTGCTTTGGCTCTCTTTAAATTTGTATCCCATCCATGAATGTCCTATAATTTATTCCACATATCATAGGTTGTAGGGCAGGCCTTGACTTCATCAAATTCCGAGTAGCTGAGTGAAGAAGCTATATCAATCATCATTATGTTATGAAGATTTTGTTCCATCATTTGTTCCACAATCATAGTTGTTGTTGGTTCCATATATTTGTTGTCCAAAAATTGCAAACCAACATCTCCAATAGTAGATAGATGTAGCTTCATCAGCTCTTGCCATGCCAGGAATTTGTCTTTGTTTAGCTTTGGGATCTCCCTTCTATAAGACATCTCTGATCTTTAGCTTAGGCCTTGAAAACTTCTCTAAAAGCACTTGAAGCTCTGATACCAATTTTTGGAAATGAGATAAGTAATTGAGAGGGGACTGAAGAATCAGTTACTCCAAAATAAATCCTTTGTCCCTTAGATGTCTTAAATAAAGTAACACTATTACTCGGTCAATTAAGATATTCTTCTGTAACTCATGTGTTAAAGCAATCTTTATGATATCCAATGCAATTATACTTTAGTGATTATGTTAGATTTATAAAGAAAATAATGAAAATGAGAAGGAAAGAATCCAAGAGAGTATGCAAAGGAAAAGATTTTACCAAAATACTGAAAGAGAGAGAGAGAGAGATTTCTTCAATTGATCAACCAAT
>MU225789.1:2756239-2782125 GCA_018584345.1 Thuja plicata
ACAATATAAGGTTAATTCACCGAGTAACAGCAATATATATTAAGACATCTAAGGGACTTGTGGATTTATTTTTGTGGTAACTGATTCACCCCTCCCCTCTCAGTTACTCCATCCATATTTCCAACAAAACCTAGATGTGAAGGGAGGAGGATAAGACCTATTTCCACTATTAAGAGATTAATGGATTTGACTAATAGATTAAAGAACAAGTACACATCTAAAAAGTAACTAACAATTATTGTTGCAATGACATATCTGAAAATAAATACAAGATTGGATAAATATTTGTGCACCTTGAAATGAATTAGGAGGTTATGAGCCTTGAAACTGCAATTTCTAGCCACTAGGAGGTCACATACTATAATTGTTCTAGATCTGGGACCCTGGCACCTGTAACTCCTGATTGTGAAATTTTGAGCCTCTAATGAACAAGTCAACTTCTTCAGGTTCAAGTCGACTTCTTGACTACACCCCCTCTATTTGTGACTATGTACTTTCTAGTTTCCATCTCTGAGATAACCCCAAAACTGCCTGAATCCAGCTCCGCAGATCCTAAAACCTATTCTTGCACATAGAAAAAAGGGAGATTCTTTGTGGAAGGGGTTTTTCCTTGGTCAAGCTCGAGTTTAGGAATTAACCATGAATTGAAATGAAGTAAGGAATTCTGACTTTTAATAGAGATTAGATATGAAATGAAGTGTATCATTCAATGTAGATACTCTTACCTCTTTGAATGTGATAGAGAATGTTGATGCAATAGATTTGAATCTACACAAAAACGAAAAGGAAATCATACAAGGCAAAACCTTATGAAGATGTTTTGTAAATTATCAATGAATGAGGAATGAGAAAATGATGCCAATGTCCTTCCAAGTAATTCCTTTTCTTGGCCTTAATGGGCAAAGAAGCTTGAACTATGGAACACACCTTGAATAGTTGAATGCTAGAATGCCACTTGAAATTGCACTTGGATTGTCAATACTTGGCTTGATTGCTTGCTCAATTATTTCTTGTGAATGTATGTACATGTATATCATAGGTCATAGATTTTAGATAAAAATGAGAGAGAGGGAGATACTTTTATAGTGCATCCAAAAATAGAATTACACAAGATAACCATGGATCTAGAACCTTAATGAATGTGCCAAATAGGACCTAGGGCCCAATCTGGGATCAAAAACCCAGGGGTAAAGTTGAGATTTGACCTCACCCCTGGGGAGTGCATTCAAAATTTGGTTGTGCCCCCTCCTAAAAGATGTTTTCTTGTGATTATAGGACATGGCCTATAAGGTTTGTACAATCTAGAAGGTCAGTTCATTCTGATATCAGAAGTAAATTCCAAGATCATAAAAGGAAGGGGGAATTTTTCAATTAGAAGAAAACTAGATGAGGATGCTTAGAAATAATATCCTACCTTGATTTTGCACAAATTATGGAGGATTAAGGAAGAAACAAGGACCCATATGTTAATAAAGTATACATTTAAGTGTAATATGAAGCCCAACCAAAGGAACCACACTAAAGAGAGCCCAAATTTATCCTAAATTGAGCACAAATCAAGTGCTTAGTTTTTAGGAAAATAGATTTAGCCCCCATTTTAGTGGGAGTTTGAGGAAATCTCATACTCGCGGTAAGAAAAGAGATGAAAGAGAGAAAGAGACAAGAGAGACGACGATCACAACGAACAAGAGAGATGAAAAATCACTAAGCTTAAGGACCTCAAACCCCCAAAAAAAGGATCTCAACTCAACATCTATGCATAAGGATACAAAAAAAAAAAAAAACAAAGACAACATACACACACAAGAAAGAAATAGAGGGTTAGCACTAAAAGACCCCAAATCAATTAGTGAAGAGACCTCGATTGAACATATCCCATCCACTAATATCAAATCCGGGAAGATTTTACAAGAACATAAATGATCACAAGGAAAAGGGAGAGAGTGACAAAAAATATGATGCCAACTCCATGGTCTAGCCTTCTAGAAAAACCATGAGAGAAAAGAGATAGAGAGACCATGAACTCATAGGCTAGCAGGCTAGCTATGTAGTGCTAGGTGATTCATGAAAAGAAAGAGGAAGAATTAAAGGCTAGAAAATTATGCTATGCTAGTCAACTCAATCAAGAGAGAGAGAGAGAGAGAGAGAGAGAGAGAGAGAGATTTTACTCAGGGGCAGCTTAAAAATGTTTTGCGCTCTCAAGCGGCTTGAAAATGTTTTTCACTCAGGGGTGGCTTAGGATATAAAGTATGTGAAAAAGAATTTTCTTCCACAAAGATATGAAAAAGGAGATCATGCATGTGGAAAATAATTTTCTTCCTTAAGGATCTGAAAGGAGATCAAGCACATGGAAAAGCATTGTCTTCCACAAGGATCTGAAAGGAGATCAGGCATGTGGAAAAACATTGTCTTCCACAAGGATTTGTATGTGCATGTATGTGCGGTCAGTCTAGGGACAATGTGCTATTATACAAAGAGGGATGTACATATGGCCCCCTCCTTATGGTTGAAACATAGATGCAATCATAAGGAAAGAAAAACAAGGACACCTACTTCCATCAACAAGGAGATATCCTTAGACAATAATGTATTCCATAAACTTAGCCAAGAGTGATGACTCTCATGAGCTAAAGAAAATAGATAATTGTGAAAGGATATGCCACTTTTGGGAAGAGACCCTTGAAATGAATAGATTTAGCAAGACATATACCCTCAAAAGGAGTTATTGAACAAAAATAATATCTTCGAGATGAATAGAAGCAGGAGAACAAGAATTCTCCCATTTAGCCCCCTATCACTAGGTGAAATAGGGATTCTTGATGGAGGATAGAAAACTTTGAATCACAAAGTAATAAATTATATTTATAAAGAAAATTATTTTGCAAATAAATAAGAGGTAATGATCAACGACGCACACCTCTTGTATAAGAGATAATCCCAAATCAAAACAATTAATTATTTATAAGAAGATAATATCAAATGATAAAAGATGCCACTGTACTAAGAAAATTAGACCTTAGAAAAGAGAGAAGAATGTACAAAAATCTTGCCCCACAAGTATGAAGGAAAGTGTTGATGTTTATAGCTTTGATCGGATAAAATGATCATAATATTATGAGAAAATAAATAAATAATATATTAATATATATATATGATAATAATGGACATTACTACTATATGTGTGTGTGTGTGTGTGTGTGTGTGTGTGTGTGTGTGTGTGTGTGTGTGTGNTATTTTTATATGTGTGTGTGTGTGTGTGTGTGTGTGTGTGTGTGTGTGTGTGTGTGTGTGTGTGTGTGTGTGTGTGTGTGTGTGTGTGTGTGTGTGTGTGTGTGTATTTAACATTATATTGAATTAAATAAACATCATTGAATTTGTTATTCAAATAAAACAATATAAGATAATATTATTCTACATTATATACGCATATTAATATATATAATAATAATGATATTATTATATATATTAATATACATATACAATGTATATTAATTGATAAAATTAATTAATAGTAATACTCATATAATATATTGATTGATATCGATTTAATTAAATACTGATTTTACTACAACTGATTTGTATCAGTTAAATTACACACCGATTTGTATCAGTTACAAATGTCGATTGGTTCAAACCCAACAAATTACATTGGGTGGTTCATTAAGTATATTTTTATACTATCGAACACCACTGCTGTATTTATCAAGTGACATACTATTCCATAGTATCGTGCATTATTGGGTGATAGTTTATTTGTTTAGTTTACTATAAACACCGATCAACATTATCAGTCGATAAATAGTGTTATCAATGGACATGGCATTGTAGAGCCATGTCTCTTTAAGGAGACATGTCTCTATAATGACATGTCTCACATGTATATATTTTAATTGTTGATTGGTAAGAGAATATATATACTACAAAAAATACCAGTCTCTTTCCTTCAACATAATTGATATTAATATATTTATATATCTGATATTATATCAATAATAAATATATATTCATGTATTGTGATTAAATATATTACATATATTAAGGTTATCTAAGAAAATTTAAAGACTACATATTCTGATCCAAAATTCAACATGGTATCATAGTCAGGTTCCTTCGTTAAAGCCTAAACCGCTTGAAGGAAGATCCGATTAGTTGGAAGGAAGATCAAGATCAGATTTTTTGGAAATCTTGTACCTACATAATGGAAAATAGAATGAGACTTGAAGACAAACTTGAAGGTTCCTCTGATTTTGAATCATGGAAATTTTGAATGATGTTAGTATTAAGGAAGAATGGGCTAAAGAAAATTATAGAAAATCCTCTTAAACCTAATGGAAAAGATGAGTTGATTAAATGGGAAAAAGACAATACTAGAGCAATGGAATTATTAGTGGATGGAGTGAAAAATCATCTACTACCTGTCATCACAAAGTTAGATTATGCTTATGAAATTCTCAAAGCCTTGGAAAATATGTTTGAGATCAACAACACCAGTAGAAGTCTTACCCTTAAAAATCAACTCTCTAATATTAAAATGAAAGACCATCAACTCATACTTTATAAGGATAACCGAATTACAGAATCAACTCTCTTCTATTGGTCACATGTATGATAATAAGGATTTAACTATGATAACTCTATATGGGCTCCCTATTTCATGGGAAAAATTTAGATAAGGAGTAAGTGCTCGCGCTAAACTTCCCAAATTTGATCGACTAAAAGTTGATTGCATTCAAGAAGAGTATAACCTGAGATCTAGAGGAATCATGGACTCCACTAAAGATGATGTTCAGGCTCTCACCACTAGTTCAAAAAAGAAAAAAGGAAAGAATTCATATGATCAACAATCGTTCAAGAAACCTAGAGACATCTCTACAATGCAATGTTTTAGATGCGACAAATATGGTCACACTGCAAGAAAGTGTCTTGACAGACTTAGAATACAAGCTTCCCTTGCTGAAGTAAATAATTCAAATGTATGTTCAGAAAAATATGTATTCTAAAATAAATTCAAGATACCTTGTGATTGAGAGGGAGTTCACTAATAAGAACACTTCTGAGGTAAACTTGACAAGTTTTTTTTATTGTTATATTAATGTTATTATTTTATAACTATATGGGCCCTATGTAAATCATAAGGAAGTGACGACTTCCAAATGATTTTCACTTGTATATGTTATTAAATTTATTGGAAGGTGACAATCTTACAATAACTTGATATTCTATTTGTGATAGGAACTTGTGGATAGAATCACCGATTGAGGCAATCCACACACCAAAGCTCGTGAGTTTATGGATAGAATCACCGATAGAGGAAATCCACATGAGAGCTTATGGATAGAATCATCGATTGAGGCAATCCACACCAAAGCTCATGAGTTTGTGGATTGAATCTCCGATGGAGGCAATCCACACAAGAGCTTGTGGATCGAATCACCGATTGAGGCAATCCACACACTGAAGCTAATGAGTTTGTGGATAGAATCACCGATAGAGGCAATCCACACAAGAGCTTGTGGAGAGAATGGCTGATTGAGGCAATCCACACCAAAGCTCATGAGATTGTGGATCAAATCACCGATGGAGGAAATCTACACGAGAGCTTGTGGATCAAATTGTTGATGGAGGCAATCCACCTAAGAACTATGGATAGAATCGTCGATGGAGGCAATCCACTTGAAAACAAACTTTTACAATTTATGAACTTATTGTGATGTACATATTTATCTTCCCTGGCTAAGAGGGAGTGTTGATATTTATAGCTTTGATCAGATAAAATGATCATAATATTATGAGAAAATAAATAAATAATATATTAATATATATTTATATGTGTGTGTGTGTGTGTGTGTGTGTGTGTGTGTGTGTGTGTGTGTGTGTGTGTGTGTGTGTGTGTGTGTGTGTGTTTNATAAATAAATAATATATTAATATATATTTATATGTGTGTGTGTGTGTGTGTGTGTGTGTGTGTGTGTGTGTGTGTGTGTGTGTGTGTGTGTGTGTGTGTGTGTGTGTATTTAACATTATATTGAATTAAATAAAGATCATTGAATTTGTTATTCAAATAAAACAATATAATATAATATTATTCTATATTATATATGCATATTAATAAATATAATAATAATGATATTATTATATATATTAATATTAATATACAATGTATATTAATTGATAAAATTAAATCATATTAATACTCATATAATATATCGATTGATATCGATTTAATTAAATATTGTTTACTACAACCGATTTGTATCGATTATATTACACACCGACTTGTATCAGTTACAAATGTCTATTGGTTCAAACCCAACAAATTACATTGGGTGGTTCATTAAGTATATTTTTATACTATCAAACATCACTGCTATATTTATCGGGTGATATACTATTCCATAGTATCGTGCATTATCAGGTGACAGTTTATTTGTTTAGTTTACTATAAACACCGATCAATATTATCAGTCAGTAAATAGTGTTATGAAAGGACATGGCATTGTAGAGCCATGTCTCTTTAAGGAGACATGTCTCTATAATGACATGTCACACACACACACACACACATATATATATATATATATAAATTGTTGATTGGTAAGAGAATATATATACTACAAAAATACCTGTCTCTTTCATTCAACATAATTGATATTAGTATATTTATATATTGTGATTAAATATATTACATATATTAAGGTTATCTAAGAAAATTTAAAGACTACATATTATGATCCAAAATTTAACAGAAAGATAGAATATAATACACCCTTAATGATATCCTCAAGATATGAAATTCCAAGTAGAATAAGTTGCACATGTAATGTAAATCATACATATTTAAGGTAGAAAATATATGCAACAGAAGAAAATCACCAAGGAAGGTAAATAAGATGATCATTAAATGATAGAAATGCCCTTTTTAAGCCATGAAACAAGCTTTTAAGAAAATATGTTAGTATCAAGTGCGTGAAACAAAGAGCTTGTGCCAAAAGAATGCATTATCATAGATTGATAACACCTCCAAGAAAGAAAATAAGAGAGTGAATAATGTCACCTTATGTCTACTTAGTGATCATCATACAAGATATACTTATAAGTAAGGAAGAGATTATTGGAGGATACTAATCTCATGAAGGAGAAAGATCAATGAACAAGCAAGTCCATACATGAGAGGACATCATACCATAAAAGATAGGATAAAAAAAGAGATAACGATCCTTTGAAATAGAAAAGGGAAAGAAATATAATATGCTCCCTAAGTTATATATCCCTTAATAATATGGACCTCCAAGAAAGCATAATATTGCAACTTGGGATGAAAATCCTTGTGTAAAACAATAAATCCTTGTAAGAAGGTATATCATACTATAAAATATGCCAAATCATAGTTGATATTGGATGCAAGAAAAAGAAAGATAAACAAGAAGGGAAGTCACATTTAAGATGCATAAATGGTTTTGTTGGGAATAATAGGTACTGAGAGGGGGGTGAATCAGCACCTACAGATATTCTGCTAATTCAACCACCAAACAAAATAACTACTGCAATTCTTCTCAAACCTATAAAGTAAGTATCTTATGCAAATATGAATGAAACAGTAATAACAAGCATCCATGAATTTCACACATATAACATAGTAATTTTCAGTTGGAAACCCTTGTAAGAGGGAAAAACCATGGTGGGCTTGACACCTACAAGCCCAATAACTACAGTATATAATTTTGCCTTGTTAGGAGCTGAAGGCATTATATTTTTTCATTAGTATACTCAAGGAAAAACATGATCTGCACCATCATTTTACTATACACCAACAGACAGGGTACAACACTACTCAATGCCAAGGTTACGCGACAAACACTGTTAAGTGTTATTCGATGACAAAAAGGTAAATGGAACCCGACAAGTAAAAATAGTGTAACCTGATGAAACAATAGAGGAACATGATAGAAAAAGGGAACCCAACGAATAGTTCAACAAAGGAACGTCGACAGAATTCAAGTTCAACCTGATGACCAAGAACCGATATTCAGTTACATCCCGCAAAAAGTGGATCTAACTTTCCACGTCAGATAAATCACTAAAGTTGTATTTATAGCTTCTTGATTTACTTTTAAATCCATTATGTGCGGAGGAAGCAATGTATTTAATATTTTTTAATTAGTTTTACTGATTTAAAACATGCAAACTAAAGATCAAGGTCAAGTTGTAAACCTCAGATCTAAGAGTTAACATTGTAATGCGTGATTCTAGAATAGATCAAAGAATTGTATAAATAGATGCTCAATCTATTGTAAATAGTAGTTGTTCAATGAAGATTGTAGCCATGGAGAGCATCTAGAGATCAGACAAGTGAAGTCATGCAGAAGGATAGAAATAGAATTGAATTAGTTTAAAGAACAAAAACATAAGCTATCGACGAGCAGAGAAAAGGTATTCATCAATCACTTAAGGTGATATTATTATTTTTAAAAATTTAATGGATCTGTAATCAACAATTGTAGATTGCATACAGTCAGGTCAATATTTGTACTCATTCTAACAAGTGTAGTATGCATAAGAAATCCTTTCAAGAAAGGTGAGCTTAACCGTCCTATTGTAAATCTCATAACTGAGTGCACACTTAAATTAGTGTTGCTAAAGCTCTTAACAAAGTAGATCTTAACATGTCTCCACCTTAATACTCCTAACAGGGTAGATCATCAAAAGTGATCAAATTGTAAGCCTTAACCATCTCCCTTCCATTCTGCAGATAGTGAAGTTTTGTGGGTGCCATCACCACTGTAGTTTTTACTTCCTACCAAGAGTTTTCTGCGATACCATATCTTGTGTTATGTGTTTATTACTTTCATGAATGTTTCTATGAATGTTGAAAACTATTGAAGATTATAAATGAACAATACATGCATAAGAAAGAACAATAGTAATGGTCAGTAATGCAGTAATGAATGATTACTAATGATGAATTGAGAAAGGTGTTAAAAGTTTTAGAGGTACTGATTCACCCCTCCCCTCTCAGTACTACTTCCCATTAATTCCAACAATTGGTATCAGAGCTAAATCTCTTCTAAGAAAATCTTATAGGCTTAAGAGAAAAGATCATACAATGGAGAAGTACAAACTTGATAAGAATATTGAGAATAAAAAGCTTGAGATACAGATGTTCTATGAACAATATAAAGAAGCTAGAATCAAAATGAGAGAACTACTGGATGAGAGGAAAGGTATGGATACTCGAAACAATGAAAAGAATTATCAAGAAGAAGAGATCCCAGATTTATTTGAATCCTTGGGATCAAATGCAAGTAATACATTAGATACATCAGAAGAGAACATCACAAATCTAAAGGAGATCAATCTACATCTGACAGAGCAAATAAAGATGCTACAAATTGGTCAAGAGATCCAGATGGTAAGAATGGTTGATGTGACGGGTTCTGCTAGACAAGCTGAAATAGAAAGAACACTTGCTATTGATGATAGAAGGAAGATTACAGAGAAACTACAAGAAAAGGAATTAGAAATTCAAAGACATGTTGAGCATCACCATGATCTCACAAATTAGATTATTCTTATGAGTCAAGAAGCAAACAGAATAAATGTGGAACTCATTGAGAGAATACAGATTATCAGTGAACTAAGAGTTGTTGGTGAACTAAGAGAAGAGAATGAAAACCTAAAACATGAGGTTAGAATTCAGCAATAGCATAATGAGATTATCAAAAAGGCTGAAGAGAGCAATAAAAGAATTGATGACTTTCTTGAAGGACAACGAAGAGTCAACAACAACAACAGTATAGGCTCTATCGAAAATAGAGAATAATCCAATCAAACAAATTCAAAGAATGTTTATGAAAATCCAAAACCAAGAAATCTAACATGAAAGAACTATGGAAAGCAAGGGCACACATCAAATATATGCCAAGGTAAAATGAAAGGTATTCCTAAATCTACTTCTACATTCATAGGATTCTGTTATAAATGTAACAAGAAAGGACATAAGGCTTATGAATGCAAGACTAAGATAGAACAGCCATAGAAGGAAACCTACATGGACAAATACTGTCCTACATGCAAGATGAATGGGCACACATCTGAAGAATACTGGAAAAATAAAAGGCAAGCATGGAAGCCTAAAGGTCAAGAAATTCCTTATCAACCAAAGAGAATAGGTAATCAATATGTATGGGACTACAATACTTGGACAAACTATACACCATGTGGTAGATATGGTCACATTGCTGAAAATTGCATGAGAGCGTGGACCAAAAGGTCTAGAGGCTTGTCAAACCCTGGAATGGCATGCTTACACTATCATAAAGTTGGTCACCTCAAGAAATATTGCAAGGACCAATTGACAGAAACAAGTACATATCCCAATGGAAACACCATTGAAGATATCTGAAGGGCTAGAGACAAAATGTGGATAAAATCTTCAAGCAATGATGAAGCTTGGCCAAGCAATGCAAATGGTGACACCCCATCCAATGGATCTAGTGACATCACCACCCCCACTTTAGCTGAACAAGTAAGTATTGAATTTCATTACACCAATTCATATTTTGCATCAGTTCCATTATACAATTGATAGATAGTCAAAATATGCATGAATAAAGATGCATGTTGTGTTACTTGTTACAACTCTGAGAAAACAACCCCATCGGTATACACATACCAAAAATCATCACTGAACATAATTGATAAGCTATCTATGTAGAAGTTGAGAAATCCAACATCACAGATCACCAAGAACACATGCATGCAAATAACCTATTGTTGAAAGGAAACCAGAGAGAAAAAAGCAAAGACTTGGAAAATCTCAACGGAGTGAGAGAAAATTCTATTCCAAGGTAATGAAACAATAATTACAAAATTTCAACCTTAAAGGTGAACGAAACCCTAAAAAGGTAAAAGATAGGTTGCACAATATAATTAATATAAAATATTAATTATATGCACCTAAGAGACAACTTAAGTGAAAATAGAGTACATAGACAACTTAATAATTAAATCAACATGATCTAATTAATAAGTGAAGATAAATAGATACTCTAACAGTCTATACTTACTAGAAATTTTTGGTCAACACATAAAATGGTTAAGTTACCAATGTAGCCCGACACCCTTTGATAAGAAAGAAAAGTCATAAAGTTGTCACGAAAGAATACCGATATCCGTCGGTAAAAGAAATATTGGTAACAATTATCTTGAGCATCCTAAACATCACCAAAAATGATTGTGAAAGTCTACCTGACGAACTCCGCCTTTATGACCCGACGAGTCTTTGAAGCATTTATCATTGACTTAGGGAAAAAGCCTATAAATAGTCGATGGAAGCACTTCATTTTGCACCCACAATTTGAAGAGAAAGCAAAGTGAAAAAAAGAGTGATTAAAGAGAAGAAAGAAGAAGTGTCCTCAACTTGATTCAACACATAGAAACTAGGTTAATAATAATTATCAAGGTTCAAAGTAAGTACTGAGGGCACCAAAAGCACTTAGTCATTATTTTCAAGAAAGCCCCAATTTCAAGAAAGCCCTAAAACTTGAAAAAAAATGGCAACCACCTCAAGAACCACTAAGATCAAGAATGATAAATAGAATGTGGTTAAGTTGATCAAGAATAACACTTTTATAGAGCCAAATACAATATATGCCTAGAGATCACATCAAAATCTGATGAAACTGGAGCATTTTCAAAAATTCCACCTAGGGTTTTTCTCATAGAAGATGTTAGGTCTTATATTCATTGCAAAATCTCTGAGTTAGGTGATCTTGAGATGGATGAAGCTTATAAGAAGCTCTGTGATGCCAAAGGAAACCTGAAGGAAGAACACAAACATTTGGAAGTCAAAGGGTTAACTAATGCCCTACATTTCCCAAGGGAATTCAAGATTGACTGGATCAGGTTGGTACTTAACAAATTGCATGACCAGAAGTTATGGTTGGATCAACCCAAAAAAATCACCAAGGATGTCCTTCACACTGTCATTGGTTATCCAATAACTAAAAAGCCTAGGGCACACAAGAATCCCTCCAGGAAAGAAGTTGAAAAACTCACAAAAGCTGAATGGGACAACTGAGGTCTAAAAGTAAACACAATCACCAATGAAGAACTAAATTTTGGTGCATGTGTAATTGGGTATAAGATTTTTCAAGCAAGAAGATTGAACAACATATCTGCAACATTAATAAGCACAGCTTACAAGATAGTGACCAAAGGAATTTAGATGGATCTGTGTGAGATCCTATTAAAACAACTTGATGAGAACATGATCACAATCAGGTCTACAAAGAGCAACACATGTAAGTTTGGCTAACTTATCATGTGTATCTTTTTCTATTTTCAAGAATACTTTCCTTCAGTAGGAAAAGTAAAATGGGACACTACCAAACCAGTAACACAATAGATTAGTGAACTGATTAAGTCACTAGGGGACAATTTTGAATCTTTTATGTCTGCATACTTCCATGAGTTCAAGGAAAAGATGATGGAAAGGACTAGGATTCTTGAACAACTTATTGAAAAACATAAGGGTGAAATATCCTTTATGGTAGATACTGATTTCACTCATATCAAACTGGTTGTACCAAGAACAGCTTGGTTAGCACCATTAGATTATGAAATAAATATTGATCAAGCTACAAGTGCAATTGATGCACTAATAAATGAGCCTGTTGACAACAAATAACCTAGGTTTGGAACCTATGAAGAGGCTAGATCAAAGATAAAATGAGGCCTAGAAATCAAGAAAATTGTCAATAAGAAAGATAAGATGGTTAAGAATCTCAAAAATATTCTATCGGTTACAGAGGAAGAATAGGAACAACCAGAGGAAAGCAATGAATAGGGAATCATCGGTGAGGGACAAGAAGAACAAAAATCAGATTCTGAGGAAACTGAATCTGATATACCTCCACCTACACCTCTTGCAAAGAAGCAGAGGACAAGGAGTCAAACTACTAAAACTGATACCACACCTCTTAAGAAAGGTCAAGTAAGGACCTATATGAGGAAGCAGTCAGCTAAGAGAACAAGGAAACAAACTATGAAAACAACACCTCCAAAGAAGAGGAAAAGTTTGGTTAGGTCAAAGGCTGAAAAAGAGGATACTAAAGATGATGAGCCTGATGTAGTAAAGAAGAATTACAGGAATCAAACTGTTGATGAAGTTGCTGAATCTATTGCTACATCCAGCACCATGTATGATAAGAAAATTAGACAATGGGATACACTAAACCCAGAGGACCAAAATAAGATACAAGAGGCAATTATAAAGTCAATGATCAAGTGCAAATATGCACCAGCTGAATTTGTCAATAAACTACCTAAAGAGTTGAGCAACAGGATATACCAACAATGGTCATATGATCTACAAACAGAGAGAAAAGCAAGGGAGTGGGTACTTGTAAAACTAGCGCCTCCCGAATCTAAGGTTGAAGAAATCAAAGAAATACTCAAGAAGCAATCAGGAAAATTTGTAGCCAAGATAAGAGCATACAAAGTGCTAGAAAACAAATTTATAGAGCTAGATATAATGATTGAAACTAAATAGAGACAACTTCTAGATCTGGCAACAGAGTCAACAAGTCATGAGGAAAAATTACTTCTCATCGACACACCTCATAGAGAGGAGGAGACAGACAATGCAAGTCCTCACCACATTGCTCTGGAAAATACTAAAAGTGATAATGAGCCCATAAACTTAGAAAAAGTCATGGATGATCTTGACATATAAGATATCACCAACTATGACTCTGATAAAGATCCACAGAAGAAATATGAAGTAATATACATTACACTTAAGGATTAGGGATAGCAACAAGGATTTCAGACATCAGATGGTACAATAATTAATGTTGTTGATGAGACAGTGCATGACACTTCATTCATGGACTTAAAAGAACCATATCCCACAGATCAAGTGCAAAAAGATGAGGATTTCATTGCTCAAAAATATCAAACCGATGAGCAAGACACAACTCAAGATATATCCCAAGCTACCACTCAAAGAAATATGCATGTATTAAGAAAGGCAATCAATATTTTAGAGGTTAATGATGGATCTGCAGTAGAGGACACAAGCACACCCGAGGACAAGGGTGATGTTGAAGAAAAAGACACCACACATAATATAAAGGATACAACTGTAGAGAAAGTAGCAACTGATGATAAGAAAGATACATCTACTGATCAAAATAAAGAGGAAACACAAAAGGAAGAAGGGGACACATAGATAGAAAAAGGTGAAGAAGCAAAGAAAGATGAGAAGGAGAAGCAATCAGAATTAAAATTTGCATAGACACCCAAGGTTGATGGAGAGACGTCTTCAAAAAAACTAACAGGTGCCACCCGAGCAGAAAACACAAGAAGCATCTTCCACAAAGCCTTCACCAAGCACTTCAGAGAGGATAAATGAACTCACAATGGTAGTTCACACATCTACGTCCCCACAAATATCAAACAAGAAGAAGCAAAAGCATAAGAATCTAGTAACTCTAGATGAGATCATTGAGATTCCATTTTGTGATCCAAGGACATTGGATCCAACTACATTGACAAATTATGCAAGAGTCTGTGAGAGAAAAGCAATACAAGACAAACTAAAGAGAGCTGCAAAGGAGGCAAAGGTACTAAAAGTGGCAAGAGGAATACTTTAGAAAATTGTACCTAATGTAGATATTGATCAGACCACCCCAATGCTCAATCAATTGGTGGTACTCACAGATGCAATAACATCTCAGAACATTGATGCTGAGAAGGTCATGGAAGAGAGAATTGAACAAAAGTATGAGTTCAAGCTAGCCGAGAAGATAAGCCAGGAAGTGACATTGAAAAAGGTAAAGCTGTCTAAATTGGTAAGCACACTTGATCCAATTATCTCAGAAGCTATTACCTTGATACAAAAATTGTGTACATTAGATCAACTCAGTCAACAGTATATTGAAAAGATATCATAAATTGATGTTGATCTTAAGTCAAGTGCACAAAGTCTCACCAATAATGAAGAAGCAATTAAATTGCACAATGAGAAAATCAAACAAGCTCAAAAACTTAGATAGGACATACAGATTGTAGATATGAAATACAAAGATGAGGTAAATGAGCTCCAAGATCAACTCTTACCGACACTTTCACTCTTGCAACAACATGTGACAGAGGCAAATACATTAATTGCCACCCCTGAAATGTCTTTCCTAGACAACATTTATGATATGCATGCAAAGCTAGAGCTACAACACATGGAAATAGAACAACTTAAAGAAAAATGGGAGAAAATGCTCAAATATATCAAGACAACCCATTCCCATATACTTGACACATTGTAAGTTGCACATTTTTCTCACAATTTTGGCGTATTATAAGTTGTACATTTTTGTCATAAGTATCAAAGAAAGGGGGAAATTGATATGTTCACTCACCTCAGTTAAAAGGAGGAAATATTATGTATAGTAAAAGAAAGGGAAAATAAAAGGAGGAAATAATATGTACATACAAAGCAAAGAACAAAGAATGTATAGTATACATGTACATATACTTATACTATACTAATGCATACAGTTAGGGGGAGTCATATAATGACAAGGATATAAACATGGTGTACATACTAAACACTTTAGTATTATGCACATATCAATTTTTGATACTAATGTCAAAGGGGGAGATTGAAAGCATTATATTTTTTCATTAGTATACTCAAGGAAAAACATGATCCGCACCATCGGTTTACTCTACACCGACAGACAGGGCACAACACTACCTGATGCCAACGTTACCCGACAAACACTGTTAAGTGTTATCTGATGACAAAAAGGTAAATGGAACCCGACGAGTAACAATTGTGCAACCCTACGAAACATCAAAGAGAGGAACCTGATAGAAAAAGGGAACCTGACAAACAGTTCAACAAAGGAACACCGATAGACTTCAATTTCAAACCGACGACCAAGAACTGACAGTCAGTTACATCTCGCAAAAAGTGGATCTAACTTTCCACATCAGATAAATCACTGAAGTTGTATTTATAGCTTCTTGATTTACTTTTAAATCCATTATGTGCGGAGGAAGTAATGTATTAGTATTGTTTTAATTAGTTTTACTGATGTAAAATATGCAAACTAAAGATCAAGGTCAAGTTGTAAACCTCAGATCTAAGAGTTAACATTGTAATTCATGATTCTAGAATAGGTCAAATAATTGTATAAATAGATGCTCAATGAAGATTGTAACCACAAAGAGCATCTAGAGATCAGACAAGTGAATTCATGTAGAAGGATAGAAATAGAATTGAATCAGTTTAAAGAACAAGAGCACAGGCTATCAATGAGTAGAGAAAAGGTATTCATCAATCACTTAAGGTGATATTATTATTCTAAGAACTTTAATGGATCTGTAATCAGAAATTGTAGATTGCATACAGTCAGGTCAACATTTGTACTCATTCTAACAAGTGTAGTATGCATAAGAAATCCTTTCAAGAAAGGTGATCTTAACCATCCTATTGTAAATCTCATAATTGAGTGCACACTTAAATCAGTGTTGCTAAAGCTCTTACCAGAGTAGATTTTAACAAGTCTCCACCTTAATACTCCTAACAGGGTAGATCATCAAAAGTGATCAAATTGTAATCCTTAACTGGCTCCCTTCCATTCTGTAGATAGTGAAGTTTGGTGGGTTCCATCCCCACCACATTTTTTACTTCCTAACAGGAGTTTTCTATGATACCATATCTTGTGTTATGTGTTTATCACTTTCATGAATGTTTCTATGAATGTTGCAAACTATTGAAGATTATGAGTGAAAAATACATGCATAAGAAAGAACAACAGTAATGGTTGGTAATGTAGAAATTAATGATGACTAATGATGAATTGAGAAAGGTTTTAAAAATTTTAGAGGTACTGATTCACCCCTCCCCTCTTAGTACTACTTCCCATTAATTCCAACATGAGCTACAATATCCTTTCTAAGGGTTCACCCTGTTAATAGTGACTAGTACATTGTTAGGAGTACCATAAGATAAGATATAATATACCTCACTAGAGGATTTAAAACCTCAATAAATAAGACACCATGTTAAAGGATTTAAAATAAGAAATTTTTAGAGTTCACCCGGTTAAGGGATTTGACCTGCTGCAACTATTAGGATGAAAACAAGATAAATGATCTAAATGTAGCACTGATTTCTTAACAGGTCATATAAGCTCTTCATACTATGTACTTATATACTCTTTAACTACTCTCTGATCTCTAATCTAAACTTCAACTCAAAATCATAGAACCCTAATCACCCAAAACAACTTTTTAACAACAGAAACAATAACAACACCAACACTTCTGTAACTTCTCTTTGATTCCTTAATTAAAAAAACTGCACCAACTTGAAAATGATCTTCAAATTGATTTACCACAATAGAACCATGTTTCCAACTGATAATATCGATGAGAAAAATGATTTACCATGGCCGCATTAGGTCAAGATAAGATCTGCAAGATTATATCTCCAAAATAACTAACACATTTTTACTTCTCCAATGTAATCCCTTAAATATATCTTAAATGCTTGCAAAGATCATGTAAATAAATATTTAATGGATGTATAACCTTTATTCCATGTCATCACATTAAAAAAATTATCACATACACTTTATTATTCACCACTCTGTAATGTACTGATCGCTTGATCTAGAACATAAAAGTTCCACATGTCTTAGTGTTTGTGTTACTCAAAAATTTATCGCCGCTCAACCAAAGATGTTGTGGTTGGAACCACATTGCAATTTTATATTTTTGAGGTTTTATTTGTGACCGCTCCATAGAATTATATTTATATCATGACCTTTACCAAAAACAAATTTGAACAGTCTATCGCTCTTCTGTACTTAACCAAATTTCAGTATACCTTCTTACCAATTATACCTTCACTTTACATATTGTATATTATGACTTATATTCACTTAGATTCACTGTATAGACTTGATTTGACATCAATGAAAATAATATAAATTAATCCTTACCACTTCTTACCAATAGTCTCAATCAAATACCATTAGGTTTCTCATGTATAAAATATATGCACTTTCAAGAAAACATAAGGTTGCTACTTAGGATGTCAATATCCTTGTATAAAACAACAAATGACTATTATCAAGGATGTCATTGTATAAAATAAACATTATAATAAAGGGAGAAAATGAACCCCTAGAAGAAGGAAGAAACCACTATCCCTTTCCCCCAAGTTTATAGAGAAAGAGGTAGAATCTTATTATGATGCCCTTAGTACTCATTATGCAAAGACATAATGGAGAGCATCATAATAGGAAATGGGTGGTTAAGGTATATGGAGGAAATGTATGATATCTAGTGTTAAAATAATTAATTGTCTACAATTAAGTCTTGAACAAATTCTCTGAACTCAACACAATCACAAAGATAATGTGTATTAGAATCATGAAAGGAACCTGAAAATTCACCATTGTACGTATGTGGGTTGTAATGGATTTTATAAGGAAATATGATCCTAGAATGATATTTGATATCTAGATAGATTCTACTAGCCAAAAATTTGTGGCCATCATAAGGTGAAGGTTCATTAGATGGGCTGAGAAAAAGAACATTGAGAGGTGGTTTTGGTTGAGTGAAATTGTTAGCTTGAAGTCTACAACATGCTTGAGGAGGATTAGGAGAAGCTTTAGGGATATGTTCACTAATTCCTTGAACATGCTTATTATATTGTAATGACCTATGAATAGGAGAAAGAAAATTAGAAACATCATTACCCTAACTATATTTATGTTGGGAAGAAGAAAGTGGATTATTTCTTATTTTTTAAGAGAGAGTATCTAGGAAATGTCTAACATCTGCATCATGAAAAATGTTTTGAATATTTTGATAATGATCACAAACATTAGTTTCCATAGGATGAGTTTTATTTTCAAGATTAAGGGGAATAGAATTGGCTTCATTAATACATTGCATGCATTTATTTAAAATGTGGATAAGGAATATACATGAAGCATTGATAACATTTGTGAAATGTGCCTTATAATGAAGAGATATATGTGTTAACTGTATTACACCATACACAAGAATAACATGAAGGAATACAAATGTAACAAAATGCAACATACTGTGATTCACTCCATTTGTTTGATATAGATATGTAAGAAGAAAGGTAATGACATAAGTAATTTTACACCAATCCAATTTAGAGAATTCCATGTTAACCACATAAAACTTGTTCTCAAAATAGGAAAGTAGAAACTTGATAGGATATACTATGATGCAAAGGAAAAATAATTGCACACAAAGAAGATCTAAGATATGAAAAGAATTTATAACCACCAAATCAAAAGAATGTATCATGTGTCGGGTTCAAGAAAATGTATAAAAGTGAATGTAACCATATAATGTAAAGATCATCCAAGTATCAAATCAAAAGGTAATATGTATGAAAGTGGTGGGTTCAGCAAAATGTATAAAAGAAAATTGATGAGCAATGCTAAGGTAGAGATCACTCACCAAAATATTGTTATGGAATTGTGGGAAATAGACAAATACAACCTCTTTGTACCCAAGCTTGATTAGAACAACCCAAGATGAAGGGTGCAAATGAAAAAAACTAGATGCAAAGGAGGGAGGATAAGACCTATTTCCATTATTAAGGGATTAATGGATTTGAATAATTAATTATTTAGAACAAGTACACATTTGAAAAGTAACTAAGGATTACTATTGCAATGACATAGTTTAAATTAAATACAAGATTAGAGAAATATGTGTGCACCTTGAAATGAATTAGGAGTTTATGATCCTTGAAACTACAATTTCCAGCCACTGGGAGGTCACAGACTGAAACCATTTTAGATCTAGGACCCTACCACCTGTAACTCCCGACTGTGAAAGTCTGAGCCTCTAAAAAACAAGTCAACTTTTTAGGTACAAGTTGACTTCTTGACTACACCCCTCTATTATTTATTGTGTACTTTGTGATTTCAATCTCTTAGATGACCCCAAAAATGCTCGAATTCAGCTCCACAAATCTTGAAACCTGTTCCTCCACACACAAAAAAGGGAATTTTTTATGGAAGGGGGGCTTGCCTTGTTCAAGCCCCAATTTAGGAATTAACCTTGAATTTAAATGAAGTAAGGAATGCTGACATGTAATAGAGATTAGATCTGAAATGAAGTGTATCATGCAATGTAGATACTTTTACCTCTTTGGATGTGATCAACTTTGACTGACACAAAAACCAAAAGGAAATCATGTAAGATAAAACTGTTAGTATGCACAAGAACTGAGAGGGGGGTGAATTAGTGTATAAATGTACTTAACAAATTTCACCACCAATCTAACCAAGATAATCAATAACTTCAAACTTATGAAACATGAAACTGATAATATCAAATAGAAGTAAACAACATAAAGCATCTAAAAAAGAATTACACATGACACATTGATTTTTCATGTGGAATCCCTTGTTATAGGGAAAAACCCATGGTGGGGATGACACCCACAAATCACCTTCGTGCAGTAAAAAGTGTTTTCCCTACTAGGAGATACAATACCTTTTATAGGGTTCACCATGTTAAAAGTGACAAGTGCCTTGTTAGAAGAACCAAAAGAATTGTTAGAGTCTACCTTGCTAGATTATTTCAATATGTAATTAATAAATTACCATGTTAAAGGATTTAAAATAAATATATGTTAGGATCTACCTTGTTAAGGGATTTAACCTGCTACAAGTATTAGGAAACAACAACAATAATAATATGTAGAATGGCATTGCTTTCCTATTAGATCCTCTCTTCTCCTTTTCTTTCTGATGTTGTATTGATTTCTTCTTCTTCAATCTCTGATCCTTGCACTTCAAAATACAATCACAACCCTAAATCACACAATTTAGATCTTCTTATATATTGTATTCTTACATGGCTTAAGACCTAAAAACCTTCTATCAAAGTTGGCATAAAATATTTACCAACCTCCTGAAATCAACATCAATCATACCTAATAAATCATCCCCAAATGTATATCCATTTTCATAAACACTAGCCGACCTCAGATCCGCCGCCTTAACTAATTTATCATGAAATTATGATCAGTGACCCAATAGGTATATTGTCTTCCACATCAAAAACATAATTCACTCAAAACATCAAATTAGCTATCGTGGTCAGAACCATGAATTCCTCATACCATATGAATGTGTTCTGTAAGATTGCATTGTCTGATTTGATTTGAAACTTGACTTCTACCAATTTAATTGACTAAAAGTGCTCTTCCTATACATCTCTTATACACCAATCAATATAGTTAACAATTTATCACTTTATCGATCATGTACGGATCTTACCATTTGCTCCAATAATATTAACTGATCAGGGTTCCATCAATGACAACCAATTAGTTATCTTCTTATGAACGATCTTCAGATCTCCTCCAATAACTACCATAATGCCAAAAATATCCCCCTTTAGCATTTCTATCAAAAAATCATTCAACTCATACTCCCCCTTACTTTATTCATACCCTCTCTTTCTCTATTCATACTCACTCTATCTCTATTCATAATCATATATCTCTCCCTTTTCTATCAACAATGACTAAGGATCATAAGTACATACTAGAACTACATTTTTTCAAAGACATCCTTGAAGTTTCTCTTTGCTAACTCCCATGACTCTGGTAAGTACTCCATAGATAGAATATGCCCATGTATTACCAATGATAACCCATCCATATCATTCAAAGTACTCACCTCTGGTAGACTTAGTGTGGTTTCTTCATCTTTCATATTTTGTTGCATAAGATCTATGGTGGGAGCTAAATAGTTATGCATCTCCATAAGTGTTATAATTCTTTTATCTTGCTCTGCATCCAACTTCTTGAGTTTGTGTGTAATCATTTTGAACT
The DNA here is from genome assembly GCA_018584345.1 of Thuja plicata. Taxonomy (NCBI): domain Eukaryota; kingdom Viridiplantae; phylum Streptophyta; class Pinopsida; order Cupressales; family Cupressaceae; genus Thuja; species Thuja plicata. The sequence continues at coordinate 2,778,154 of MU225789.1, forward strand.
TAGCACTATATTATGAAGTTGAACTTGTTAGGGGATCAAAGTTTTCAACCAAAGCATTAAGCTCCTATTGAGCTTCCTCTCTCTTCTTCTCTAGATATTTTGTAAAATATGTAAAATTTGACACTTGTACAAGTAGCTATCCTACCTCATGTAGGATTTCCTCTAATTTTTTCACTAGAACTGCAAGTGACCCTTTTTCTACTAATATAATTTCTTTCAACTTGTCAATTTGTTAATGTTTCTCATACTCTTTCATTTCCAACTTCATTGTTGTATTCTCCAATTTAGTTCTTGATGAGAAATGGATTTGACCAAAATACTAAGTTGATCAATAGGTTTGTCTTGTTTGTCATATGGCACAACAGGTACTAGTTTACTAATGATATTCCTTGCCCCTTTTAGTAATGTGACCTTCTTCTTCTTTCCCTTTAGTCTGTCTCTTTCTACTGTAGACACCTAATTTGGGTCAGGTAAAATCAAGTAAAGAGAAAAGTGAGCAATCGAAAAAAAATAAGAAACTAATTGAATAATCAAAGCCTTGGATTAATTAAATCAAAATAGAAAATTAATTATACAATTGATTTTAATCAATTAGTTGTATAGTTAAAATAAATTAATTCCAACCCCTTTAAGGGTGCACATGGCTAAAACAAATCAATTAAATCATTTAGTTAATTCCTAATATTTCTCACCTATCACACGGGAAAATCAAACTCAACCAATGAGAATTAAGGATTAAGCTCACATGGATCAAGGACAAAGTGATTCTCCATCACACATCTTCAATTGCATCTTAACCACTCATTTTGTCTCCTTATTTGAAACCATCATTTAAATTGTCCCAACCTTTGATACAATCAACTCAACCTAGCCCTAATAAAAGTTAAATCAACTCTACCCCCTACTCTTGTTAAAACATTTAAATAGAGGTCATTTTGAGATAAAAAGATAATAACACAAATTCATGAGAAAAGAATAATCACTATAGGCATTTGAGCTTGAGATTCGTAGCATTTTGATTGAGTTTGCATTGCAAATAGGTATCAATATTGAAGCATATTAGGATAATTTGAGCTAAATAGGGTTAAATAACATCAAATAGATTCAATTTATCATTACTAGTACTTTCATTAATGAATTCTTAAGCTGGGAGCATACTTTTATCTTTAATAGATAGAGAGCCATGAGATGCTCATTGTTCATTTCAATTCATTTTGTTTAAATTAATATATTTCAAAATTGAATTGATAGTAAATATACTAATTTCATAAAGGTATGATTTTCATATCAATGCAAGGAGGTAAGGATAACACAGGCCCAAGGCACTCCCAACTATCCAAACCACTTGCAGAACAACTCGGAAGTAACAACACCAGAAGTGAGAGAAAGAAAGCAGAAGGATCCTTTATTATTTAATCAAACATCATACTTGTGTTAGTAATAACTAAGAGTGGGGGTGAATCAGTGGCCTCAAAAATTTATCCTTCAAACATTAACCACCAATCAAATAAACCTTAAATTATTAAGTCCCTACAAGATGCATGCCATGAAATACTTATAATGAATAACTATCTGTCGATTTTCCTTGTTTGCCCTTATTTTCCTTGATTACCGATAGGCAGTATAACTATTTACCAAAACTCAGTAAATAAGTAGAGTATACCGATCAACTTAGTGTTAACTATGTCAGATACAAAACAATAAAGAAATTAATCATACACACATAACACATGAATTTTTAACGTGAAAACCCTATTAAGGGAAAAACCACTAGGACCGGTACCCCAAATATTTACTCTTTTGAATTGAGCCATGTTAGGAGCCAACCCTATTAAAGGTTACAAACACACTATTAAGTGCGACCTTGTTAGAGGATTTTATACATAGAGATTGTCACTTAGTATCAGGCATCTATTGCTACCATCCTTGAATCAGCCTCCTTCTTAGACTGTCAATAGGTATAGGGAAAATCCAATGCTACTTTCATGAATCAACCTTTTTGGCACTCCTTGGGATGTACCTCAATATATAGAAGATCATTAAGTCTTGCTCTGTTAAGAAACATGATGCTTCAATGGTTAAACTGAAACACTATGACCTGTTTCTAATGCAACTTTGTATTGCAAATTTTTAGATATATTTAAGTACATTACCTCTCTGATCAATGTATCAATTCAATTATTTGTGCTCCACACTTTCTACTCTATGATGTTGTGCTTCACTATTCGTCAATGTCTACACAATTCTTTAGCTCTCCTTCAGCTTGATTGATCAGGATTGTATGAAGTTCTTCTTCATCGGTTTCTCATCATCATCCTCTTTTCATTCACTCCCCTTAATTCCCTTTTCGTGAATGTGTTTTTGCGAAAATGAATTAAGCTTGTCTCTTATATAGACATGATATTCATTGTTTCTTGATTCTTGATTCTTGGCGTGAAAAACAATCCAGCCAATTTGATTTAAAAAATAACTCCTGATTTATCTTGTAGTTATCTTCTTTCCAACTGTACAAATATTCTTTAAATCAATTACTTAACTCTGGTGGAATAAAACAAAGAAAACAACCAGTTAAGTCTATCTTTAGCTCTTTCCAGCTAGATATTTTGTCATTTTTTGAACTATCTATTTCATTGATCAATTCTTTACTTAGTTGTTGGTGACAACTGAGAGTTCCATCGACATGACTACAGTTAGCTTTGGGATCTTTGTCTGTCAGGAATCATTAGATTTTTACTTGTCGGGCAACTCTATTTTCAGCTCGTTGGGCATCCTGTGGTTTTTCTTCGTCGGGCAACATTGTCTTCTACTTGTCAGGTATCACTGTGACTTTTCATCTTTTCCTTTACCGATGGTGTGCACTCCATTAGTGTTATCTGTCACTTAGTGAATACTTGACATTTATGCATTTCTGAAAGCATAACCTTTGTTCTATTGATTCTTTGAAGTCTTTGGCATTATGTACATGACTGTATAGATGATATCAAGTTTACATCAATGACAATACAAACCATTAACTGATTTAATGCTTTGCATTATCTTCAACTTAACATTAACAAACATTCAATCAATTACATGTCATCAATCTCTCCCTTTGGCATTTATGGAAACATACTATATTATCACACTAATACTATATTATCACACTATACTATTTCTAATTGTGAGGCCTCACCCCGACCCATCATAGCATTACTGATTCATTCACACTTTGATACTTTATATTTCAGTATATTGATACACTTTAGATTATCTCGCCAGAGACTCGAGATATTATGGTTGATGATGATAATTATATTGCATGGATTACATTTTGACGTGGACTAGGATCTAGAATATTATGTTGGTTGTGATTATACGTGTTTAGAAATATGAATTGATGATAAGATCGGATCATGGCTAGACTTGATTATTTCATGAATGTTATGTTATGATGTTTATACAATTATTATGTTTTAAACATTTCTGAATGAAAATTTTAATTAGGAATTAAATTATGCATATTGATTAATGTTGCTAAACATATATTTCATGTGATTTTATTATCTTGGACTACTGATGCTGGAGTTTAGTGTGTAGGAAAGAGAACCATGGAATTATTCGGAGACTCAAGACTAAACATATGTAGACTAAGTAAGCCAAGGTTTAATCTGACATGGGATTGAAAACCTCATTGTAATTTGAACCCGTCGTAATGGTGAATTGCATGTGTGTTATTAGTAAATTTCATGTCATCATTGAGACATGTCATTTTGGTTGTGATGTGTTATTGTTAGTGTCACTTGACACTTGTTATGTGTTATGTATTGACAAGTCTACTTAGGATTGGCAATGTAAACCTAAGCCTGACTGACTCATTAGGAACTTAATTAAATCCCCTTGTTAGAGATACTTGCAAAGTTCTATCAATTTGATCATTTGGATTTAAATTCTTCTAGCCACTTCTAGAGGCCAAAAAGTGGTCCTAAGGGCCAT
>MU225789.1:2797722-2814524 GCA_018584345.1 Thuja plicata
AGTTGGCTTATATTTACTCATGAAAATTTGGCCGAAAATGGTCCGGCCGAACATGTTTCGGCCGGAACTAATTTGCCACATCGACGCCACGTTTGCGCCATGTATGTTCGGCCGAAAATGTTTCGGCAGAAATAATTCTGGCCGAAACAATTTCGGCCGGAACTACGTAAATGGTCCTCAAGTGCGACACAGCTTCGTACTTTTACCCATCATGAGGCTAATGTCATGGAAGGGACACTCACTTGACAAAGGTGGATGAGCATAAAAGGCAAAACATCATAACCCCCCCATGGCATTTTATAACTGAGTGCAAGTACAAACAAGCACAAGGTGTACAAGATCCTAGATATGCAACTACGGGCACTTTATTTCAATGCGTTTACAAAAGAAAGCTACAGAAAAAGGTGTATACAATGTTCACAGAAGGAAACGATCCCAGGACCTGAAACATCCAAGATATCTACCAGGATGCCATAAAAAAAAACTAAATACATAGATTCTTGGAGTAGAATTTGGGTGTGAGACCCATAAAAGAAGAAAGAGGACAGAACCATCTTTCCGACGCCATGCAGAAGTCAAAAAATAGAGTCCAAAAGAGCAAGATATGGCTCCCAGAGTGCAAAAAAGATTGCTGACTTTGACAGGAAAAAAAACTTACAATATGTAAAATTCATAAAATATATCCTGCAAAAATACGTTTTTCTTGGAAAGAGCTTTCTGGCGATATAAGGAAGTCTAAAATCGGCCTCCGTTTGCTCCAGATATGAGCAAAAAACCACTGGGAGGTCAAAACAGAAGTGAACCTCATGAAACCTCAGCCAAAATTAGTAGAGCCCTGCTAAACTGGAAATTCCTCCAAAAAAAAATTCTACCTCAAAATTTCTCACCAAAATGGCAGAAAAAAATATAATTTTTTAATTAAAAAAAACAATAAAAAAATATTATGTTTTTTTTTTTTTTAAGAAAAAAACATTAAAAAAACATGTTTTTTTTTATATAAAAAAACACAAACAAAAAGATTTTTTTTATTTTTGAAAAAATTTAAAAAATCTTGGGGCATGTGGTTGCTGACATCAGTGGCACAAAAATCGAGGTAGATTTTTTCCTCAAAAATGTGTCAAGGTCATGCAAGCAAAAAAGAGGGCCCCAGATTTCAACTGTGTCCAAATAAGACATGCCTTATATGAAAATAGGGGTTTTGGGGGTATTTTGGACACAACCCAGATGTCATTTTTTTCTCAAACTACTCCAAACAAAAGATCCTCCCTAAAACCACTAAAATCTAAGACAAAAACCTCTCAAAAACACAGATTAAAGAACAAGGCCAAATCTCTCATGAAGAGAATAGTGGCATGAAGATCTGGAGCTCTGATATCATATTAGAGTTGATGAAAACTATCAATCCATAGCTCCCAAGAATCACTTGCATGCAAACCTATCACAGAAAGAGAAAAGCAAAAAAACTATAGAGGCCAAAAATCACAGATTGATGGAAGAGGAAACATATTGTGCAAATAATGTAGAAAAAATTTTAATGCAATAACATCCTCAATTAATTAATAACCATCTAATTGAATAATTTACAAAGAGGGAGTCCTTATAAAAGGATACTGAAACCCTAAAGGGAAAATCTAGGTTGCATAATAATAATTAATTAAAAAATTAATTATTATATACCTAAAGTTTAGCTTAAGTAAAAGAGATATAATAAGTGACTTAATAATTAAATCAATATGATTTAATTAATAAGTGGAATCACTTTATTACTCTAACATCATCATTCTAGAGTAATCATCAACAAAGAGAATAAAATATCTATCTCCATAATAACTCTTTGTCCTCATTGGTCCACATAAATCAATATGGACTAATTCTAGAATGTCATCAGATGTATGGGTTTTACTTTTGAAAATAGACTTAGTCATTTTACCTTTTTGACAATTCTTGCACATGATGTTGTATGGCTTTGTCATCGTCGGTAAGCCTCTTACATTTCTCCTACTTATTTTCATCATGTTGTCAAAATTCACATGACACAATCTTTTGTGCCACAACCATATGTCTTCATTTCTAGTCATTAAGCAAGTCGTGTTAGTATCATTCAGATAGAATAAGTTACCTTTAGTCTATTCATCGGTACCAATCAGTTTTCCTGATTCATTGAAGATTTTTGTCTTCTTATTCTCAAATGCTACTCTGTGTTCTGAATTATTCAGCTGAGAAACACTCAACAAATTATAATTCAATCCTTTTACCCAATAAGCATTTTCACATTTAATCAGGTTATTTAGCATTATTGTTCCTTTACCTTCAATTGGACAAGGTGTATCATTACCCATTCTTACTTTACCACCATTATAATACTCAAAAGTGTTAAACTTTTCTTTGTCACCGGTCATGTGGTGAGTGCAGCCACTATCTATAATACAGATGTCATTCTTGCTAACCTTAGATATGAGTTCAGTTTCTACATACCTTTCATCTTCATCTAAATCATCCTTCACAGCTACAAATGCCATCTTGATGTCTTCATCAAGTTCGATGTCAATATCTTCATCTTTGCAAGCAGCTAGGTAACTAACCTTCTTGCCTTTGTCCTTGTAGTCTCAGGTATCTCTTCTTTCTGATTGTCAGTAACCTCTGTAATCTTTGTTATCACCTCTGTCAAAATTTTCTCAAAAGATCTGTCATTACTTCTGTCATCTTTTCTTTTGTTAGGACATCTTGCAGCAAAGTGTCCAATCTCTTTACAATTAAAACATACAAGTGGTAACTTGCCTTTGTATTTACCTTTGCCTCTCTACATTATTCTTTCCATAAGAGCCTCTATTTCATCTAGATCTTGTTCTTCACTTTCACTTTCACTATCTCTTCTAGATGTGTGTCTATGACTTGATTTTCTTATTCTCATAGAAGACTTAAATGCAGACTCTAAATTTGGTAAGACACTATTATCAAAGTTATTCATCTCAAATGAAATCAGTCTACCAATTAAACTATCAAGAGTAACTGTATTATTTTCTACTTCTCTCATTTCTTGAATGGTAGAAACTCTAATAGCATATACAAGCATTAAGGTTCTTAAGATTTTACTTACCACTGTCTCCTGTTCAAGTGTACCTCCAACTCCTCATATAGCATTGACTACTTCTTTTATTCTTGTGTTGTACTGTGTGATGTTTTCTCCTTCTTTCATTCTAAGATCATCAAATTTTCCTCTAAGGCTTTCTGCCTCAGCTCTAAGAACATTTGTATCACTTCTATGTACAAGCTTTAGTTTCTCCCACATCTTCTTTGCAATTTTGCAATCCTTGACATCTTCAAATTCAGCATCAGAGAGCGGGGAAGAAAGCTCTATAACCATGTAGTTATGTTCATATTTCTCTCTCAATTGGTCTATTGTCAATACTCCTATAGAAAACACATATTCAGTATCTAGGAATTGAGTAACACCATTACCAATACCTGATAAGTGAAGTCTTATCCTGCTTTTTCATGAAGCAAAGTTGTCTTTGTTCAACTTGGGCACATCTTGTCTATTCATCTTGTGATCTTGACTTAGGTCTTAAAACCTTCCTTTCTAAGCACACAAGCTATGATACCAATTGTTAGTAATAACTGAGAGGGGGGGTGAATCAGTGGCCTCAAAAATTTATCCTTCAAACATTAACCACCAATCAAATAAACCTCAGATTATTAAGTCCCTACAAGATGCATGCCATAAAATACTTATAATGAATAACTGTCTATCGGTTTTCCTTGTATGTCCTTATTTTCCTTGATTACCAATAGGCAGTATAACTATTTACCAAAACTCAGTAAATAAGTAGAGTATATTGATCAACCCAGTGTTAACTATGTCAGATAAAAAATAATAAAGAAATTAATCATACACACATAACACATGAATTTTTAACATGGAAACCCTGTTAAGGGAAAAACCACTGGGACCGGTACCCTAAATTTTCACTCTTCTAAAGTGAGCCCTATTAGGAGCCAACCCTGTTAAAGGTTACAAACATACTGTTAAGTGAGACCTTGTTAGAGGATTTTATACATAGAGGTTATCACTTAGTATCAGACATCTATTGCTACCATCCATGAAACAGCCTCCTTATTAGACTGTCAATAGGTATCAGGAAATTTCAATGCTACTTTCATGAATCAACCTTTTTGGCACTCCTTGGGATGTAACTCAATATATAGAATGCTTTTAAGTCCTGCTCTATTAAGAGACTTGATGCTTCAATGGTTAAACTGAAACACTATGACCTATTTCTAATGCAACTTTGAATTGCAGATTTTAATATCTATTTAAGTACATTACCTCTCTGATCAATGTATCAATTCAATTCTTTATGTTCCACACTTTCTACTCTATGATGTTGTGCTTCACTATTCTTTGATGTCTATGGAATTATTTATCTCTCCTTCAGCTTGATTGATCAGGATTGTATGAATTTCTTCTTCATCAATTTCTCTTTAGCATCCTCTTTTCATTCACTCCCCTTAATCCCCTTTTTGTGAATGTGTTGTTGCGAAAATGAATTAATCTTGTCTCTTATATAGACATGATATTCACTGTTTCTTGATTCTTGATTCTTGATTCTTGAAAAACAATCCAGCCAATTTGATTTAAAACATAACTCCTGATTTATCTTGTAGTTATCTTCTTGTCAACTGTACAAATCTTCTTTAAATCAATTACTTAACTCTGGTCGAATAAAACAAAGAAAACAACCAATTAAGTCTATCTTTAGCTCTTGCCAACTACATATTTTGTCATTTTTTGAACTCTCTGTTATGTCGGTCAATTCTTCAGTTAGTTATCGATGACAACTAACAGTTCCATTGGCATGACTCCAGTTAGCTTTGAGATATCCCTTTGTCGGGCATCATTATATTTTTACTCATTGGGAAACTCTATTTTTAGCTTGTCGGGCATCCTGTGGTTTTTCTTCATCGAGAAATATTGTCTTCTTCTCGTCGGGTATCACTATGACTTTTCTTCTTTGCCTTTACTGATGGTGTGCACTCTGTCGATGTTATCTGTCACTTAGTGAATACTTGACATTTATGCATTGCTAAAAGCATAACCTTTGTTCTATTGATTCTCTGAAGTCTTTGGCATTATGTACATAATCGTACAAATGATATCAAGTTGAGATCAATGAAAATACAAACCATTAACTAATTTAATGCTTTGCATTATCTTCAACTTAACATTATAAAACATTCAATAAGTTACATTTATCAACTTGTCAGGTTGTAAGGCCTTCCTAGTTACGACCATATACATTCATAACATTACAAAATAATTTTCATAAGGTCACGGACCTGTGATCCAAATCTTCTATCAAAATTCACTACCCCAATAATTGTTGCCAAATCTAAGAATAAACAACTAAATATATACAAGAGTCCACCAAGATGTCATCACTCAAATCCTAAAGATCCAATATAGGAAATAACAAAGACCTAGATTTAGGTCCACAAGCATCCCAATGAGATACCCCATCATTAATTATGCTACAAAAATTAAATGCATACGTCAGCCAGAAGATCCAATGTTAGAAAACCAACTCAGTGAGAAAGTCTACTGAGCGCAAAGACCAGTTGGTGAAAACTAGCCAAACAAGTAACCAAGCACAAGCGATGAAACAACAAGCCTTTAACCAACCAAAAAAATCATTTACTGATCACTTTACCAAGAAGTCCCCAACAAGCTATCAAATCAAAACAAGCACATTTTTGGTTGATACAGGATTGCCAAGAACCCAAGATGCTCCTGGATCAGAAACCTGGGGTTAAAAGAAATGATTCTACGAATCATGAATCAGGTACAACCTAAATTGATTCCAACTCTAATTGAGAAATCCAAGATGAGTCCTCATTTGGTCTGTTCTTCCACTTTACTAGATATTCCATGTCATCATTTCCTCTTGTACTTCTTCCAACCCTCTATTTCAAAATCTGCTCAACTTCTTTTATCTTTTTCTTAGGATAATCAATTGGTACTGTCACTTCTTCATCAGGATCATGATATTCATACAAGTCTAAAATGTTGAATATAGGTGATATATCCATATCATCAGGTAATTCTACTTCATAAGCATTTCCACTATCAAATCTTCTCAATATCTTGCAAGTACCAAATTTCTTCATCTTCAATTTACCATATGTTCCCATAGAAAATCTCCCTTTCTTCAAATGAACCATAACTGCATCACCAACTTCAAAATTATTATGTCTTCTTGATCTGTCTACACTATCCTTGTATTTCTTATTACTTTTCTCCAACTTATGTTTCACTTCCTTATGCAATGTCTTCATAAACTCAGAAATTTTTTCTCCTTCATCACTTCTCTTTTCTTCTCCATTAATATCTCTCAAGTTTGATATACCTCTTGGTTGTGTGCCATTAACAATCTCAAAATGTGTCTTTCAAGTACTTCTATTCACTAAACTATTATATGCAAAATTTTCTTGTGCCAATATCAAATCCCAATTACTTGGTGTGTCTCTAACTAAGCATCTCGACAAGTTACCCAAACTTTGGTTTACAACCTATGTTTGTCCATCAGTCTATGGATGAAATGTAGAACTATATTTCAACTCACTGTCCAACTTTTTCCAAAGTATTTTCAAAAAATAGCTAACAAAATTACTTTCTCTCTCAAAGATGATACTCTTCAGTAACCCATGCAATCTGACAATCTCCTTAAAGAAAATATCTTCTATATGCATGACATCTAATGTTTTTCTACATGGTATGAAATGTGTCATCTTAGAAAATCTTTCCATGACAACAAATATGGAATCATTACCTCTTGTTGTGCTCGATACGCCAAGAATAAAATACATGCTACTATCACTCCAAGGTTTCTCAGGAACAAAAATTAGTGTATACAATCCAATATTATGACTTACTCCTTTTGCAACTTGATGAAATCCACAACTTTTCACAATTTTATGAAAATATTTATACAACTGAGGCCAAAAATACCTTTCCTTAAGAAAACTCAATATCTTATCAATACCAAAATGTCTAGCCAAACCACTATTATGTTTTCATTGATCAAATTAATTATCACTAATCCTCTTAGTATTTATAACTGGATACCTTTAAACAACATATCTTCTTCAATGAAATAGTCTGCATACTTACTCGGTTTATTTGGAATAGGTGCTCTGCACATTCTCCACTGCTCAGAAAAATCAAGGTCATTTTTATATAAATGCTTCATATCATCAAAACCAAGAACTTCAATTCTCATTTCAGTCAAAAAAGATCTCCTTCTACTCAATGCATTAGTAACACAGTTAGAAACTCCACTCTTATGCTTTATCACAAATGTGAAACTCTGCAGATATTCTACCCATTTCATATGTCTCTTATTCAACCTATTATGACTACCCAAATATTGTAAAGCCTTATGATCAATATACAACAAAAATTCACTCGACATCAAATAATGTCTCCATTTCTTCAAAACTTGAACAATAGCATAAAATTCTTGATCATAGACAAAATATTTCCTTTTAGCATCATTCAATGTTTCACTAAAGAAAGCAATAGGTTTACCTTCTTGAGTCAACACAACTCCTATTGCACTTCTACTTGCATCACAGTCAACTTGGAATACCTTTTTGAAATAAAGTAAGGCTAACATAGGTAATTCAGCAACCTTTTTTTTACAATTCTCAAAACTCTTATCAGCTCAATGTGTCCATTTGAAATTGCTTTTATCTCCTCTCATTGTCTCAGTCATAACATTGTAAACTGAACTGAAGTTTCTCATAAACTTTCAGTAAAAACTTGTTAAACCATGAAATTATATTACCTCACTGACATTCTCAAGTGTAGGCCAACTAAGTATAGCTTCAACCTTCTTAGGATCCATCTTCAAACCATCAGCTGAAATCACAAATCCTACATACACAAGTTCTTCTTTCATGAAGGAACACTTTTTCAAATTTATCAACATTTTTTTTCTTTTTTAATTTCTGCAATACTTGTCTGATATGCATCAAATGCTCTTCTCTAGTCTTATTGGATATCAGAATATCAACCAAGTATACAATCACACATTTATTTAGGAATTTATTCAAAACTTCATTCATCAGCCTCATAAATGTACTCAGTGCATTAGTTAAACCAAAAGGCATAACAAAGCACTCATACAAATCTTCTTTTGTCTTGAAATTAGTCTTCCATTCATCACCTTCTCTAATTCTAATCTAATGATATCCACTCCTCAAATCAATTTTGGTAAAATATTTTGCTCCACTCAAATAATCCATTATATCATCCATCCTTGGTATATGAAATCTATACTTAACTATTATCTTGTTGATTTCTCTTGAATCATTGCACATTCACCATTCTCCATTCTTCTTAGGTGCTAACATAGCTGGTACTATAGAAGGAATCAAAATTTCTTTGATCAAACCTTTGTTCAAAAACTCATGAACTTGTCAATTGAGTTCCTCATTCTCAGTCGGTGTCAACCTGTGTGGTGCCTTGTTTGATAAACTAGCTCCAAGGATCAGATCCATACAATGACTAATATGTCTCATCAGTGGTAAACCATCAGTTACATTATCTAAAATGATCTCCTTGTACTCAGTGAGAAATTTATCAAATTCTTCAGGAACCTTATCTTCTATGTTCTTAATCGGTTTGTTAGCAATCAAAGCATAACAGATATCATTCCTTTTCAAATCCTTAACAAACTATCCACCTTCCATCAGAAAAAATTTCATAGATGTACATATCTCATGAACATATTCTTCAACCAGAGGTAACAATATTTTCTTCTTACCATCAACCCAAATAGAATGTTTTTTTACTCTTCCATCATGTATAGAATGTCTATCATATTGTCAAGTTCTACCCAACAAAATATGACAACAATCCATTGGCATAATATCACATAATACCTTATCATAATATTTTCCAATTTTTAGATTCACAAAACATTGTTCACTCACCATTAAGGTATGCTCATCCTTGATCCATGAAATCTAATAGGGCTTCAGGTTCTTCATTCTTTCCAACTGCAACTTTGTGACCATCTCCTCTGATGCCATATTCTTCGAGCTTCCACTATCAACAATTACTTTCCAAAATTTGTCTACAACTCTGCATCTGGTCTTGAACAAAATTTTCCTTACAGGATCTTGCTGATTATTCTCACTCCATAGTATTCTTCTAACCATTAGGTTTCCTTCCTTCTTAGGTTCATTCAGTGACTCTTCTTACACCAAAGCATTTCTGCTACTATCAACTTTATTGCTTACATGTGTACACTCAAAAGATCTATGTCCTTCTTCACCACAATTGTAACAAGTTCCTTGGAAACCTCTTTTGTTATATCCACCTTGGGAGTAGTTTCCTCTTCCTTGGAATGAACTTCCACCTTTCCACTCAGTCTTACCTTTGTCTTGATGTGTGTCTTGATTTGTCTTGTCTTGATCCGATCTACTATTTTCATCATAAGATCTACCTTTTCCTCTAGGGAATCTACCACCTCTTCCTCTTTTCCTTTGCACATACCTTTTGTTCAATTTATCCTCATCTTTTAGGGAAAATTGATATGGCTCTTCAAGGCTTTCCATCTTTACCAAGCTGATCTCATCTTGTGTAGAACTTCTTAATCTATTTGGATATCTTGTTATTCTTTCCACTTCATCTTCAGCATGTCTAGATCTGATGTCCAATCTATAAAATTCCTTAGTGTAATCTTTTACCAAGCTATCTTTCTACTTCAAACTTTGCATTCTCCTAACGAGGTTAATCTAGTAATCAAAAGGTAGAAACTTGCCTTAAAAAAAATTTATCATCTTGTCGCATACCTTGATCTTCTCTTTACGCTTCTTCTTTCGATCCAATTGTAGATGCTCCCACCATAAGGATGCATTACCTTTCAACTTAGTACTTGCATTATTTACCTCTTTCTCCTTTGTTACATTCTCATACTATAATTATTTCTCCATTTCAGTTATCCAGTCTATCAACTCATTAGAATCCAACTTTCCACTATACTCAGGAGGATTAAACTGAGGTATGGACTTTAAACTTGTCAATTCTTGCATGAATCTCTCTTCTTCCTAATCCATCATAGGTGCAGGTACAGCTTCTCCTTATACTTATTCAACTTCATAATCACTAACATCTTCAAGATGTCTTCTTCTGTGTTGGGCTATCTCAACAACTTCCAATCTTGCAGCAATCTATCTTAGGATATCAGCTAGACCTAGATTTGCATTCCTCTCCCATGAACCATCTTGAAAAACCTCTACAATCGTAGGTCAGATCATAATTTTCCACCCTACAAAAAATATCACTAGGATTCACACGAAGTAACCTCATATCTAACCTTCTCTTTGATACCACCTGACCCAAGGCACTCTCAGCTATCTAAACTACTTGCAGAACAAATCAGAAGCAACAACACTAAAAGTGAGAGAAAGAAAGTAGAAGGATCCTTTATTATTTCATCAAAAATCATACATATCGAGCTGTAAGGCCTTCTCGATTATGAACATATACATTTAGAACATTACAGAATAGTGTTCATACATGTGAGGTCACAGAAATGCAATCTAAATCTTCTATCAGAATTCGCTACCTCAATAACTGCTACCAAATCTAAGAACACAAAACTAAATATATACGAGATTCCACCAAGAGGTCAGAACTTAGATCCTAAAGTTCCAACATAGTTAACAACAAAGACCCAGATTTAGGTCCACACACATCCCAATGAGAGACCCCAACATTAATTACACTACAGAAATTAAATGCATACGTCGGCTAGAAGATCCAACTTCAAAAAACCAACTTAGTGAGAAAGACTACCGAGTGCAGAGACCAATCGGTGAAAACTAGCCAAAACAAGTAACCAAACCTGAGCGGTGAAACAAAAAGCCTTCAACCGACCAAGAAAAGTAGTTATCAAATACTTTACTGAGTAGTCCCCAACAAGCTATCGAACCAAAACAAAAATAATTTTGGTTGATACAGGATTTTCAAGAACCCAAGATGCTCCTGCATCACATATAACAAATGGCGCTCACCATGGGGCTCTAAGCCTCATTTCTAACAATCTGATAAATTTTTGGTGTGTTTGAGTGTGTTTATTTACAAGAATTTGCGATTTGTAGGTAAAGTGACACGTAGGGAGGTAAAGATCAATGCCTTTACATAGTGTAATAGCACATGAAAAAACTCTTCTGTCTTATATTCTCTCAACGCATCATACAGAAAAGTGACATGTAGGGAACTAAAGATAGATGCCTTTACACAGTGAAGGAGTGTATTTAAAAACTTTTCTATCTCCTATCTAACATTCTCTTGATGTCTCTAATAGCAAAGAACGCATAACATCTAAATTCAAATTCATTTGCATGACAACATGACACATAACAAGAGTTTTCTAATGCTTACTTTGTTATCTTTAAGCACATTTGATTATGTTTTAACGCTTTTCATATATCAAGTAGTGCTTTGTAACTTTGAAACCTCGCTTAGAATCAATAAAAGTGGTGTGTGGATAGTATCAAAGAAGTGCTCTATCACTTTTAAAATATCATGTGCTACTGTGTTTGAATTTTTTTTGGCTAACTATTAATATACAAGTTAATGAAAATTATTTTCCAGTTTGTAGATGTCTAAGCATAGGAAGGTGAAAAATCCTACACTTCAGATTCACAAGGAGGAGAGAGAGATCAAAAGGTTGTTAAAGTGTGAGAAAATAATCTATAATCAAAATATTTATGAAACTTTAAATGAATATGTAAAGCTCTATGATCATTATCTCAAAATTGTAAAGGCTTACAAATCCAAGTATATTTCATTAAATTGAATCTATTCACCTTAAAATATTTAAAATAGCATTAAATTTAGGTGAATTTGAACTTTACCTTTTGGATTTGGATTTTTCCTCATTTTGTTTGAGTTGTGTTGGACTAACTTGTTGGAGAGGATGAAAATGACTTGGAACGATCACCACTAGGTGAGTAAAATCAAAAGCAAAAATAATGAAAAAAGTGCCTAGCCTAAGATATCTTCAAAAAAGGTGAGATCTAAAATCCTTTTGTATTTTCCTTAAATTGCAACTCTCAAAGTTCCAGATCTAGATAATTAGTAACCTCTTATTGTTTCTCAAAAGAAACATTAGGCCTATGCTCTCAACTTTTAAACTTGATCAAAATTCCAAACATGTTTATTTTGACAATAGAAATAAAGTTTGGAAATGAATAAACACTAAATTGAACCTTCGTTCTTCTGGAAGCAAAGTGCTAGGTATATTATCTTCACTCTTTGAGTGAATCAAAAAGCCAAACACACTTCAAATCCCTTTAGATTAAGAGGTGGAAATAAACATTTTTTATTATTTTTGGAAGTGGAAAATAGCAGTGATATGCTCTTTACCCTTTCAGGTGAATCAAACTCCTTGACCTATTTGACCATTTTGATTTATTTTTTTATGATGAATATGCAATATCTTTAGTGGGCCTACCACTCAATATTTCCTCTTCGAGGATAGTGAGAGGGAATGATCATAAAGTGGGAATTAATATTAGACCAATCTATTCCACCCACTTTCCAAAAAAAAAACCTCATTGGTTTCTTGCGAGCACAAGTTTAGATTCTTCTTGGAGTTTCTACCAATTTTTATGGCCTATTGTTGTAGATCTAGCTAGCTAGGGTTAAGATTGAGTTGGATCTTGAGGGATCTTGAAAAAAAATTATTCTCTTTGTAATTGTTCATAACTGAGAAGGCCTTACAGCCCAACACATTGCATGTAATTAGTTGTTTAATGAATAAAATTCAGATTGTTATCAGATCTTGGTTTCCTATTGTGATTCCATTGTGTGAATGTTCATCTAGGGGCTTGGACATCTCCTTTGGGTATTCTCCCTACCTTGCACTACATCAGGTGGTATCAGAGCTTGAATTTCCTGAGTGTGTGGACAGATCGCTGAAGGTGAGGCAGTTTGCACAAGGACCTTGGGTTGAGAAAGTTGGTGATTTATTGCAGAGGGTTTTCGAAGATCTTGGAAGATGCCTCTAAGGAGATTGGATTCTAGGGTGATTGTAGATCTCTATAATATTGTGGAATCAAGGATTATAGAGAAGGTTAAATTAGATTTCAGATTTGAGATGGACTTGATGAATAATGACATGATCACTGAGATCATAAGGGCTATGACTGGTGTACCTCAAAATATGGGCACTGAGGATGATTATAAGGAAGCTGCTAAAGACTTTGAAGTTGTTGGATCTAGTGGAGACAATAGAGATAATCATGTGGAATATCTATGGATGATAGAGTTGGTTGGTTGGACAGATCTGGCACTAGGCTGAAGTTGAAGCATAAGATGGATGTTTCTAATTTCTCAGGTACTTTGAATACTGAAGACCTGATTGATTGGATTAGTGAATTGGAAGAATAATTTGAGTTAGAGGATATTAATTGTCCACTCAGAGTAAGATTTGCATAGACTAAGTTGAAAGGACATGTTTCTCTTTGGTGGAAAGAATTGCAGAGAGATAGAGAAGAAGAGGTTGAACTGAAGATCACTAGATGGAGATTGATGGTGACTAAGTTAAAGGCCAAGTTCATACCTGCTGACTATGTACTTGAGTTGTTTAAGAGGTTGCAGAATCTGAAATAGAAGGATTTTTTTGTGAAATATTATACCAAGGAGGTCTATAAGTTGACTATTCGGTCTAGACATAGAGAAATTTCCAAGGAAAAGGTATCTTAGTATGTGAATGGTTTCAGATTCAATATTCAGGATGAGATTGGTATGTTGAAGATTGATTCAGTTGAGGATGCTTATCAGTATGCTCTGAAGGTAGAAGATAAGTTAAAAAGAAAACATCAAGAAGGATCTAGAGTGAAGGAGAAATAGGAACACTCAGTCATGGATAAGTCGGCTGCTAAAGATGAACCAAAACCTGATGAGTAGAGGAAGAGGACGAGTAAGGTTTCCTTTAAGGGTACTTGTTTTCATTGTGTTGAAGAAGGACATAGAGATTTTGAATGTTCCCAGAAGACTGGTGACCGAAGAGCTTCTATGTTGAAATAGGATGAAGACTTGGTGAATGAACCTGGACAAGGAGGAGAAATTTTGATGTCTTAGCGAGTACTATTTGGTAAGAGAGTACTGGAACTTGGTCAAAGGAGTAATATATTTAGGACTCATTGTAAGTCTTTTGGTAAAATATGCAATGTGATTGTGTATGGTAGTAGTACTAATAACCTTGTAGCTGAGGAGATGGTTCAGAAACTTGGTTTGAAAAGAGTGAAACATCCTTTTCCTCATAGGATTGGTTGGTTGCAAGATGTACATTCTTTAGAAGTGAGGGAGCAATGTCTTGCTGACTTTCAAATTGGCCAGTATACGAATCAAGTGTTGTGTGATATTGTGGACATGATTACTTGTCACATATTGCTTGGTAGACCTTGGAAGTATGATTGCACGGTTGTGCATGATTGCATAAAGAATATATTTTCTATTGAGAAGGATGGCAGGAATTTTTCACTGATGCCTTTGAGAAATGAAGAACTTGGTAGGAGGAACCTGAGCTTTGGGAGCTGAGTTGAGTTGCAGTATTCTGAAAGGGTTAGAAATCAATATGGAGAACAAACATGTGGATGGTCAAGGAAAGACTTGAGAAGGGAAAGAAACCAGAGTTGGATACAGGGTAAGAGTGTTGAAGACTTAGAGGACATGTATGTGAATAACCAATTCGGTATTTATGTATTGAATCCCGTAAGATGTTCTTCTAGCCTTTGAGAACATCTTTTCACACCTTAAGTATCTAATACAGGAGAATCCTGGGGTAGATGGAAATACTTCATGTTGGAGTGCTTTAACCTTAGTGTTGGAAAATTTGGTTGGTATGGTGTTTCTCGGTTGTAGTGTTGGCCAAGGGACTCGATCATTGAAGGGAGGCTCGGTCACTAAAGAATTCAAAGAAACCTAGTGCTCAACATGTTTTATGGCTCAGAGATGCCTGTGAAGCTCGGTCATCATGCTTTCTCAACAATGCCTCGCTTACTTAGCATGTATTGGTTGCTGGCACTCGGCAGTCTTGCTAGCACTCAGCAATTTGGCTTGTGGACTGGTGTTCTTGTGGATCTTGGAGGCTGACTTGATGCATTTAATTTGTGTGGGGTGTGATCTTTTAGGAATAACAGTCCATAAGCACAACTGAGAGGGGAGGTGAATCAGTTGTGAGACAGATTATTAAACGTTAAACTTTATCAACCAAAACTTCAATTCAAATGATAACACAATAACACAATCCTTTGTTGTCGAGAAAATCATGTTAAAGGTAAAACCCCGGTGGGAATTAGCACCAAAAAATGATGTACTGAGAGTATAGTATCCATGTTAAAATATTTAGCCATGTTAGGAGCTTATTACAATATTAAAGTACATGGTCCATGTTAAATGATAGACCCTGTTAGGAGTCAAGAGTAACATTGGGCTCACTACCCAAGCACACTGCCCAAAGAAGGTTAAAACCACCCTCAAGGATTTACAAATTGAGCAAGTGTATATAAGAAATATAGAATCTAGGGAACTGTCTAATAGCAACTATCTTTTCTTTGCTAGTTCCAATGAATTACTATAATCACAAACTCTGCTCTACATCTAGAAGCCAATCAAGCTTCGCAGCTTCCACACTTCTTTGTCTTTCCAATTACCTTCTCATCATTCATCCATGTTTTCAAAATAAAAGATCTCTCATATATACCCTATTACAATAATTGATTAGGTGGGCCAATTAAGATTTCCCAATATACAAATAATTATTTAACCCCTTGTTGTAACCACCCTAATTTGGTCTTCTCTGACCAGAGACCCTATTTTCCCCAAGTGTGATCATACCCCTAATTATGTCAAGACAATTCTTCAACTAATTGGCATAATTTATTTCAATCAAATTTAATTTTATAGTGATCTTATAACTAATTTACATTAATTTCCTTAGCCAATTAAATCAAATCAAAATAATTAAATACATGGCTAAGGTAATTAATTAAAAGTAATTAAATAAAACCTCCTAGTTGCAGCTCCTCACTTTCAAAATGGAAAGTCAATACATTAGCCAATGAGAGTCAATTCACTTGGATCACCTCACATGGATCACCAAGGATTTAATCTTCACCGCTCTTCATAATTCAATCCTGACCTCTCATTCCTCAAATTATTCTATAAAAGGAATGAATTTTGAGCTCAATGGGCCCTTAATCTTTAGAATTTGAAAGCATCCCTATGTTGCCCCTAATTTTAGAATTTCATTTGCATCCTTATGTTGTCCTGATTTATAAGTGCATTCTTAGTTCATATTTGCATAGTAATTATATAATCTTTCATTTGGGAACTCTAAAATGAACTTTATTTGAGCATTTAGCTTGCATTATTTAAATCACCCATTCTAAGAATGAATGCATCACTAATTTATGCATAATCTTATTGGATTTGAGGAAAACAAATCCACCCAAGAACACCTGCATGCATGACTTTTACACGGAAGAAGCAAAGACAGAAGAGAAGAATGGCTATGAAGGCCAAAAAGCCAGAGGAGACATCGTATGCAACAGAAAACAATATATTAATGATATATTTCTAGATTACCATGTGATTTAAAAGAACTCCATAAAGAAAACTAAGAGGTGAATCCTTATAAAAGGAATCATGAAACCCTAAAAGGGAAAACCTAAGGTTAGCTTAAGCAACTAGAGTGAATAGGTGAGTTAGTAATTAGATCATA
>MU225789.1:2816039-2834328 GCA_018584345.1 Thuja plicata
GGAGCTACGGCCGGAGGAGCCAGAGCGGTGGCGCGGTGGCACCTTTCAAAAATGCACTGCGCGCGCTAAACAACACCCAAAAAACCTTTAAAAAATAAGGTTTTTTTAAATTTTTTTCTCAGTTTCCATGCCCGTACGGCACTGGAAACCAAAAAAATTTTGCCTCGGGTTCAAGTTGTCCAAAATGGACAAGCTTTATATGGATTTTGGAGTTTTTGGGCACTCTGAGCGCAACGGTAATGTCCGTTTGGGCCCAAAGTGACCAGAAACAAAGGTCCCCCTAAATCCACTCAAAAACCTTCTAAAAAGCCAGAAAACCTCCAGCTTCTGATGCACTTCAACAAAACAAGAACATCCAGCTGCAGAATGGCTCTGATACCATGTTGGATTTGAGGAAAACAAATCCACCCAAGAACACCTGCATGCATGACTGTTACACGAAAGAAGCAAAGACAGAAGAGAAGAATAGCTATGGAGGCCAAAAAGTCAGAGGAGACATCGTATGCAACAGAAAACAATATATTAATGATATGTTTCTAGATTACAATGTGATGTAAAAGAACTCCATAAAGAAAACTAAGAGGTGAATCCTTATAAAAGGAATCACAAAACCCTAAAAGGGAAAACCTAAGGTTAGCTTAAGAAACTAGAGTGAATAGGTGAGTTAGTAATTAGATCATAATGATTTAATTAATAACCCGATAGACTATTACTCTAACAAATCTGAGGAAAAATTATAGCATATTTCATACTCTTCTTAGATAGGGAGAAATATGTCAATTTTAGTGATGTATATGTGTTTTTCCTTTGTTATTTCATGTTTATCTCACTAAAACAATGATGCATTTTTCTTCTCAATTTGTTCTATCTCTTCATTCATAGCACTGACCCATTCTTCATTTTCAAGTGCAGTATTAACAGATTTAGGCTCAAAATCACAAAGTAAACATCTAGTGTTTAGTGACTTACTTCTTGTTCTCATTTCAGCCTTCTCCTCTCCTTTGATCTAATTTTGTAGATGATGTCTTATGACATACTTTGCAAGTTTTGGTTCAGCTCTTTTTCCATCATTCTAATCATCTTCTTGACCTTCATTATGATCTCCATCACTCAGAACATCATCTTGAGTATTTTCCTAATTTTTGGTAATTGCAACCTGATGCTCAGGTGTCGTGTTCTATTGCTTGGGAGCGATACACTGTTTCTCGGGTAGATTGTCGGGTTCTTTAGTGTAAACAAACATGTAGTCTTCTAGTTCTCTTCTTATTTACTTATCATTATTCTCTACAAATTCATCTATTCTTATATTTGCACTTTCAATGATCTTGTTAGAGGACTTGTTAAGACATTTATAAGCCTTGCTTTTGGATTCAATCTTTCCATTTCTATCATCTTTCAAAATATAACATTGACTTCCAAAGATTTTAAAGTAACTTACATTGGGTGTGTAACCATACCATGCAAAGCTCATAGGGTGTCTTCTTTGTGTCCTTCTTCAATTGTAATTTGTTCAATGTGTAGACAACAGTACTGACATCTTCCCTCCAGAAAGTTTGAAAGATTCTTTTCTCAATCATCAGTGTTCTTGCACAATCAACAATGGATCTATTTCTTCTTTTAGCAATTCCATTTTCCTATGGTGTTCTTGGTGCAGAAATATGTCTTTTAATTTCATGCTCATTACAGAAGTTAGTGAATTCATCTGAAATAAATTCCCCTCCTCCATCTGATCTTAAGCATTTCAATTCCTTCCCACTTTTTTTTTCTAACATAGCCTTATACCATTTAAACATCTTGAATGCTTCTGATTTATCTTTTAAGAACATAATTGTCATCAATCTAGAATAATCATCTACAAAGAGAATGAAACACCTATCACCATAGTAACTCTTCATCCTCATGGGTCTAGATAAATAAGTATGGACTAATTCTAGAATTGCATTAGATGTATGGGCTTTACTCTTGAAACTAGACTTTGTCATTTTACCTTTTTAACAATTCTTGCACATAATATGTTCAGGCTTTGACATGCTCAGTAAGCCTCTTACTTTCCTTTTATTTCTTATCTTTATCATGTTGTCAAAATTCACATGGCATAGTCTTTTTATGCCAAAACCATATGTCTTCATTTCTATCCATTAAACAAGTGGTGTTAATGTCTTCAAGATAGAAAAGGTTACCTTTAGTTTGTTCACCAGTTCTGATCAATCTCCTTGATTCATTCAAGATCTTTGCCTTATTATTTTCAAATGCTACTCGGTGACCTATGTTATTCAGCTGTGAAACACTCAATATATTATAATTAAGTCCTTTTACACAGTAAGAATTTTCACATTTGATCAGGTTATTTAACATTATGGTTCCTTTACCTTCAACTGGACAAGGTGTGTCATTACCCATTCTTACTAATCCAGCATTATAGTATTCAAAAGTGTCAAACTTTTATTTATCACCGGTCATGTGATGAGTGCAACCACTATCTATAATCCAGACATCATTCTTACTAACCTTAGATATGAGTGCAGTCTCTACATACCTATCTTCTTTTTTTGAATCATCCTTCATGGCTACAAATACCATCTCAATGTCTTCATCAGATTCGGTGTTAGTATCATTAGCTATGTTCTCAGCCAGGTAACAAGCTTTCTTTCCTTTGCCCTTGTAGTCTCGGGTATCTCTTCTATCAGATTGTCGATTGCTTTGGTAATCTTTGTTATCACCTCGGTCAAAATTCTTTTCATATGTTTTGTCATTAATTCTATCATCTTTTCTTATGCTAGGACATCTTGTAGCAAAGTGTCCAACCTCTTTACAATCAAAACATACAAGTGGTAATTTACCTCGGTATCTACCTTTGCCTCTCTACAATCTTCTTGCCATCAGTACTTCAATCTCATCAAGTCCTTGGTCATCACTATCAATTTCACCATCATTTGTCATGGTGTGTTTATGCATTGACTTATTTTCAAAGAAGATTTGAATGCAGACTCTATAGATGGTAAGACACTATTATCAAATTTATTCATTTCAAATGAAATCAGACTATCTAGAGTAACATTATTGTTTTCAACTGCTCTCATTTCTTGTATAGCAAATACTCTAATAGCATATACAGGTAGTAAGATTCTTAGGATTTTACTTACCACTATCTCTTCTTCAAGTACACATCCAACTCCTCAGATAGCATTGACTACCTCTTTATTTTGCAGCTATACTGAGTGATATTTTCTCCTTCTTTCATCCTTAGGTCATCAAACCTCCCACTTAGGCTTTCTGCCTTGGGTCATAGTACATTATCATCTCCTCCATGTACCAGCTTCAATTTATCTAACATTCACTTTGCAGAGGTGCAAGTTTTGACATCTTCAAACTTAGCATCAGAGAGTGAGGAAGCAAGTTCTGTCATCATGCAATAATGCTCATGCTTTTCTCTCAATTGCTTAAGTGTGTGAGGTCTTGTAGGAAACACATATTCAGTATCTAGGTTTTGAGTAACATCATTACCAATACCTGATAGGTGGAGTGTTATTCTTCTTTTCCATGATGCAAAGTTGTCTTTATTCAACTTAGGCACATCTCATTTGTTCATCTTGTGATCTTTCGCTTGAGTTGTTAAACTCCCTTTCTAAGCACACAAGCTTTGATACCAATTGTTAGAATAACTGAGAGGGGGGGTGAATCAATGGCCTCAAAAATATTTCAATAAATCAAACCAAAAACTTAGTACCACAATATTAACCCTCTAGTTATCTTCAGTCCTACAAGATGAATGCCTTCGAATAATCTTAACAAATAACTACTGCTCGGAGTTCACTGTTAAACCTTATTCTTACTATTAACCAATTAGTAGTCTTTCATTTACCAAAATACATTAAATTGCTTAATGTGTACCGATCAATCCAGATTAGTTATGTGTAATGTAAAACACTAAAGTAATAACTCATAAACACATTGACACATTGATTTTTAATGTGGAAACCCTGTTAAGGGAAAAACCACTTGTGACCGGTAACCCAAAATTTTCACTCTTCTGAAGTGATCTTGGTGAAGAGACAACTTTGTTAAAGGTTACAAACACACTATTAGGTGTGACCTTGTTAGAGGATTTAAATAGAATAGTTTGTCACTTGATATCTGGCATCTCTATGATACCTTCTATGACCAAACCCAGTGTAGTTTTTCAATTGGTATCTGGCATCTCATTCTATCTTCATGATCAAAAATTTTGATACTCCTTGGGATATATTTCAATATAGAAAGGATTGTTAAGTCCTGCTTGGTTAAGATTTTTAGATCTATTGTAAGCTTATAATACCTTTGCAGATTTATAGACTTGCAGATTTTTAGATCTATTGTAAGCTTATAATACCTTTCTGATCAATCTATCTTTTCAATACCTTTGCTCCACTTCTTTCTTCTCGGTGATGTTGTGCTTCTTTGTTGCTCGATGTCCGCAAAAATATAGCTTTGTTCTTTAGCTTGATTGATCAAGACTGTATGAAGTTGTTCTTCATCAGTTTCTCTTCAGCATCCTCTTCTCTATTCACTCTCCTTAATTCACAGTGAATTAGATTGTCTCTTTATAGACATGATATCACCATTTCTAAGTTCTTGACTTTCTTCTTCTTGGCATGATCGTGATATAAAAATAATATAAAAAATCAGTTAACTCCATCTTTAGCTCTGCCAGCTGAGTATTTTTTCATTTCTAAACTTCAGTTCCTTTCGGTGTTTTAAGTCTTGTTAGTTTTGGTCAACACTTCAGTTCTCCTCGGGCATCTCCGTCGGGGTTGTTTGTCTGTCGGGCATCACTGCAAAGTTCTGCTCATCGATAATGCTTGTCGGGTTTCTTGCTCGGGCATCACTGTGACTTTACTCTCGGGTTTCCCTATCTATCAAGGTGCACTGCCCGTCAGTGTTTGTAGTCACTTAGTAAATGCTGATCTTTTATGCATTACTAAAAGCGTAACCTTTATCATTCTGATTCTCTGAAGTCTTTGACACTTTGTATATAACATATCAGATTATATCAAGTTGATATCAATGACAATACAATCCATTAACTGATTTAATTTCTTGCATTAACTTTCTACATTTCAGTGATCAACTTAACATCTTCAAACATTCAATCAGTTATGGTTCATCAAATATTTCAAAAAATTGAAAAACAACCTGAAAAAATCCAATTTTTTTAAAAAGACCTTTAAAAAATCCAAAAAATTGCATTAAGTCCTATTAAAAACAATTCATAAAAATTGAGATAACTTCTTCAAAAAATGACAAAAAATAATGAAAAAAAGACTTGAAACAAAAAATCATCTAGGGTAATCATGTTTGGGGTGTCTCTGATAAGAGTCGTCACATCCCCACATGGTTGTGATATGTCGCACATACCTCGACTCCAAACATATGAACTCTACAATGAATCAAAAAACTCGCATAATGTCCTTAAGAAAACAATAAAAAAAGATCAAATATATCAAACAAAATCCTTACAATAAAACATCTCTATCACGAAAATGAGAAAGTGACAAAATCATCTCCTTGATATTAGTTAAATAATTAATATTATTTAATTAATTAACATTAACTAAATAATCATTATCAATTAATTCAATTCAATTTCTAAACTTCCATAGTTTAAATAATTACTTTTAATTATTTAAACTAACTAATTAATTCTCCTAAATTAAATTAATTTCCCAAATTAATTTAATTTGACTTCATTTCTAGCTAATTTCATCTAATTTCATATTTCCCAAATTTGAAATTTCAATTCAATTTTTAATTTAAAAATCCTCATAAATTGAAAAATCAAAACTATGTGTTCTAATTTCTAAAATCAAAAATTTAGCTTTAGAAGCTTATATCTTCTCAAAAATTAAAAAACCTTATAATTTATCATTCTCCTTCTAGTTTCCTAAATGAACTCTCTACTTTTGAGTTTGAATTGGAAACAGATCTTCATTTCTGGAATATTACCCAAAAGTGCCCAATTCCTAATTATCTCAACCTTTCAATCTGATTTTCACAACTCGATCTCAACCATTCACTTGAACCTAAATATCTATATAAACCCCCTTTAAACCTATATGAAGGATCAAATTTTTGAGTAATTCATTTTTGCAAGTTTCATCAATTCAAGCATTCAAGTGTCATAGTTTTCTCGAATCTCTAAATCAAAGTGTTGCCAAATCTAGCATTGAGTGCCACTTCACTAGAGTGTAGAGAAGCTACATAAGAATTTAAGCATAGATTAGATTGATTCAGTTTGATTCCTTGTTTTAATTTCTAATTAATATGCTTAGTATTTTTTTGTTTTGTAGGGCTTTTATTGGTTAGTAGTTTATTTAGATTAGTTAGGTGCTACTAATTTTCTTCTTGAGTCTTGCACAAATTTTCCTATATACACCTATGTTTATATGCTAAGGTATTAGGATGATTTGCCCGAGTAATTAGGACTGAGTCTCGAATCTAATCAGTCAAGATGAAAATACAAATCACTCAAAATGCAGAAAAAGGTCATAACAATGCAGTCATGCTATAACTAATGCATCACATGTCAAAATGATGTCATTGATTTCAAAAAAATTCAAAAATAGTCAAATGCATATAAATAATCATGCACATGTGTATAATTATTTTTATCCAATTAAGAAAGCAATTGTGTACAATCCATATGTCAGATTTGGCTCAATTAAAAAAAAAATGCATCGTGCAAATGCAGCTAATCTAAAATCAATTGTGCATAATATATTAGCACCTTCATAGCACAAAAATTAGATGTGTCACTTTAAATTATAATATGATTCAATTAAAATGTATTTACCAACCAATTGTGTTACATAAACCACAGTTGCAATGATTGTGACATGTGATTGTAGCTCGATTATAAGCCTACCTACGACCTAGTCTACTAAAAACAAAAAAAATAGAAATTAACTGCACTAATTTCTGCGTATATGTTGGTGTTGGAAAGTTTGTTGGACACTGATAGGTCCTGACCTAAATTCTAATGTGAACTCCATTCTTGTACTTTGTCATCGCTCTTCAAATTCACTACAAGATCTCATTTTATCCATGTAGCCTTTCGACTTTCCTAGCCCATAACTCTTTGATACAACCTATGTCTTCCAAACCATCAATTGTATTGGAATCTTGGTAATTTTGTCAACAAATTGAGCCCTTCACCATATTTTTTGCTCAATTTATTGAGGGGCACCATAATACCTAATCAGTATCGTAATCTCACTAGGGCATACTGGGCCATTTTTTATCACTCAGTATTTGAAACAACGCCTGAAAATGCATTGCCACAAAGAGGGCCAAAATGTAGACACCTGAAATTGTCTCATCGCCTATGTGTGGTGATAACACTAAATTTGGTCTTTTTCTCTTTTTTTTGTAAAAGTGGATATACCACTAAGATATTTTATTAATTATAATATAATCTTTATAATTTTATTTCCTGGTTCAAAGGGCACCGGTAGGAAAGAACCAGGTGAAGAAAACCTCTGGTCTTTCCCAAATTCATGAAAAGCTAACTAAAGACCTACTTCTCTGATCAAAACAATTAAAGAGAAGAGAAAAAAAAAAACATGTGATCTAGCTAGTACATCATATACTCATAGGAGTATTTACATTTAACAATCCACCCCCTATACAAAATCATCTACGAAAATGCACTAGTCCCCCCAATACTGATTGTGAAACTAGTACATGTTATTTTCCTATATCCAGAGAACATGAAGTCTCACCTAGAGGGTCCCACAAAACTCAAATAATTTAAGAGAAGGATATAAAATCTCATCTATAATCTAATGTCGACATTTTCAAGAAGTGTTATTGAGAAATTAATGTCATCACCTCAACCAACTCTGAAGGCACCCAACATTTCTGCATATACAGTGTTAGTAGAAAGATAAACATACAACAAAAATCCACCAATTGGAAAGGTTTTATTATCCAATCTCTAAACGTAGGTAAGGAAACTTAGAAAATTAAATTTAGCTTTTCAGAATCAAACTTACTTTTATCACAAATTTCCGAAGAAAAAGATGGAATAGAAATTGAAGGAAGAAACAACATAGAGTACTATTTTAAGCAAGAAGCAGAAGAATCTAGAAAAAAAACATGTGAAGTCTACTTACCATCCAAGATTTGTGCAATCCCTACAAAAAAGAATCAAAAATTATTTTGCTAACCTTAGATGATAATATAACTGAAACCAACTTGTAATTGTGGAAAACATTGAGCCATTTTAAGGGCCATGTGAGACTAAAGAAGGAATATAGATACCAAATGAGAAAAAATATCGACTGTGTATGTTTTCCTAAAGGCTAAAAAAATAATATAAACAAACTGAAAAAATAGAGACCTCTAGCCAAGACAACATGAAATGATAGACAATAGTGTCTAAGAGAAGTCAACATGTGTGGGAAAAACCAAAACAAATCAATACATCCAACAATTGCAATGTCAAAAATCAGTTACAATCTTAACTAAATTAGAAATTTCTTATCCAAAACCAACATGTCATTCAGCATAACTACAGATTATCCTACAAGAATATACAGTCAAGACGACTGATATATAATCAAAAACTTCACAGTACCCAGCATGAATGGGCCTATATCTAAACTAGAATGTGGGTAAGTCATAAAATGTACATGGCTATAGTAGTCCATTATCACCATGATGATTAGATTTTGGCATATCAATCCAACAAAAAGACAACCAAATACCATGATACCCATATTCACAACACTACACTTAACTCATTATCTTGTGTTAATATGAGTAAATTTTAAGAAACCATGGGAAAGAAAAGCTGACACCTGTTATAAAATACACTCATACTTACGCCCAAAATAAGAGACAAATTTAGTAAGTGTGAATATAAGTATATCATTGTATGCACCCTAAAATGGCCACCTAGACTATGGGCCCCATTTATCATTTTATCATTTTATCAAATTCCTGAATCAATGCTTTTGCAACATTTTCAATTTAAATCAGTTTCCTTGATCAAATCGTAATTAATTCAATTATTTCAATATTTCCTAAGGTTTGATCATTTTTATTTAATTAAAAGATTTAATCTCCCTTTTAATTAAATAAAATTCATCTTATTTAATTAAATTAAATTTCTCCCTTTTAATTAAATAAAATTCATCTTATTTAATTAAATTAAATTTCTCCCATTTAATTAAATAAAATTCTTCTAATTTTTTTTAATTTAAAAAAACCCCTCTTTTAATTAAATAAATAAAAATATCCACTTAAATTACTTTATTTGATGAAAAAGGAAATAAATTAAATAAAAAGTTCATTTTTCTACACATCTTCCTAAGTGGTGGGCTTTTTGCCTCTTAATCATAGCCTTTGATTTTTTTGCCTCTTAATCTCTACCGTCCATTGCTCTTTAAAAGGAAACCTCTCCTTCTCATTTGATTATCAAGATTTTATGCTATTGTTATGTTGCAGGTTTGGAGAGCAATTTTGGAGGAGAATTTGAGCAGTCAAGCTTGGATATTGCAACTTCTCTCTTCTTGTCTTCTTCTTGCATCCATGGCTATTCATGTAGATTACATTCATGTTTCCTTTCATAGATTAATCTTGTATTTGTATTTCTTTTCATAGAATAATCATGCATTGTTATCATTTAGATTAATTTCCTTTTATGCATTGCAATCATATAGAATAGTTGTCATTTTCATGCATTGAATCTCTCATTTCATGGTGTACTCGCAAGGGCACAACTAGGTCAATCTAAGGGCCTCCATTACAAATCTTTGCACTCCATGACTAGGGAGCTATGAGTCGATATTTGAGGCCTCATTCTTGAGAAACCTTGGATGGAATGACTCATAGAAGTGTGACATATTTTGAGCACACAATCATTAGTGGTGCCAGAAAAAATGATATATCAACAAGTAGAGTTCCAGAAAATATCCAAAGTTTTATTTGAAGTTAAAGAATCCTGGTCCTTAAATCTTTCCTCCATAAAGTGCATTTCTTGAAGTTGACAATGATATTTCTCTACAAGATTAGGATATTTTGTAATGCAAGAAATTGCAAGTTGCCTTTTGAATCTGCTAAAAAGTGAAGAACCTCGTTCGGGAAATGGCTTAAAGTGAATAATTTTGAGACCTGTGAACGAATCTTCTCTAGCCACTCCCAAACCTTTTCTTGATCTACTCTATAACTGCCTAAGTGTTTTTCAATATTAGCAAAATATAAAATGATTGTAATTGGTTCACACAAAATATTTTCCCCATGAACTAGAATAGGAATGCTCCCATTAGGGTTTCACCTAAAATACTCTGCATCCAAGTTCCTTTCTTTCAAAGGATTTACATGATAAAAAATACACGTAATGTTTTTCTATTTCATAACTAGGTAGGATTTTTGGCTATCAAGTGATAGAGGATGGTAATAAAATTCCATAGTTTGAAATAAAATCACACAAATGAAATAAACATTGACGTCTAGAGCTGCATGTTAGTAATTCTTCAAGCTGCATATAATTGTTAGGATTAACAAGATATAAATAACAATTGCATTTAGAAATATAACCAATATTAGATAATAATAAACCAAAATAGAAGAGAACACAAGACACAAATATTTAATGTGGTTCACCCAATCCCTGGGCTACGTCCACCAAACAGCAAAGTCCACTCTTATTATTATCCAGTGATTACAATCTGATCACAATGCTCAAATCCCTTACATCTCAATACTACCGTAAAACATGCAACATAACATAAAAAAACTAACCCTAAGCCAATTTATACAATCTTTATGCCACTTTAGGGTTAGAACAAGTCATCCCACGCATTGCAGAAAGGTAAAACACTTTCCTAGATAGTACTTTCCTGATCAGTCACCACAATATAATAATCTCCCACTTGGGGACTGATCAAACTCCACATAAACCAACAATTCTCTCACTTGGAGACTGATCTTGTAGCTACACCACTATCCTATGAAGCTCCCACTGCATTTAACCTTCCTGGACTATGTTGTTCTATTAGTCTATTCAATCTAGAAGACCAACCGAAGTTGAACAAGAATTCAGCTTCTCCCTCGTCACAACCTTTGTAAACATATTCACTAGATTATCATTTGTATGTATCTTTTCCATCTTTAACTGCCCATCATCCAAAACTGACCGATTGAAATGATACTGCAGCTGTATGTGCTTTGTCTTTGAGTGCAAAGAAGAATTCTTCGCAAGGTGAATGGCACTCTGACTGTCTAAATATAGATAGTTATCTACATGTGGATGTCCCAATTCTTCCATGAAGAATTGAAGCCATATCATCTCCTTGGCTATCTCTGTAGCAACAACATACTCTGCATTTGTAGTGGATAAAGCATTCACCTTTTGTAACCGAGAAATCCAACTCATTGTTGTCCCACCAATAGTAAATACATAACCTGTAGTACTCTGCCTGGTATCTATATCTCCTGCTAAATCTGAGTCAACATAGCCATGAACAGTAGTAGTAGAGCCCCCAAAGTGTAAACACTTATTAGATGTACCTCTCAAATATCTGAGAATCCATTTGACTGCATTCCAATGCTCAATCCTAGGGTGACTCATATACCTTCTAACGACTCCCACTGCATGTGCAATGTTTGGCCTAGTACATACCATAGCATACATTAAGCTCCCTACAGCTGAAGCTTAAGGTATGTTGGACATTTTAGCCTCTTCTTCTAGTGTCTTTGGACACATCTCCTTAGTCAGTTTCAAATGACCAGGAAAAGGTGTAGTGACAGCATTGGCATCCTTTATGGAGAATCTCTGCAACACCTTTTCAACATAATCAGCCTGAGATAGAGTTAATTTTTTTTTCTTCCTATATCTGCAAATTTTCATGCCAAGGATTTGTTTTTCTACCCCCAAATCCTTCATAGCAAAATATTTTGCTAACTGTTGTTTCAACCCCTTAATATGATCCATGTTAGACCCAGCTACAAGCATATCATCAATATATAAACATAGAATAATGTAGTTGTCCTCATTTAACCTCTTGAAATAAACACAATGGTCAGAATTACATCAAATTTATCCATTCTCATTCATAAAAGTATCAAACTTAATATACCATTGTCAAGGTGCTTGCTTCAAGCCATAGAAAATTTTCTGCAATCTGCACACTAAACTCTCCTTACCCTTGACCTCAAATCCCTATGGTTGTACCATGTATATTTATTCATTCAAATCACCATGAAGAAAAGTTGTTTTAACATCAAGCTACTCTAAATGCAAATCTTCAGCAGCCACAATACTTAAAACAATATGAATAGAAGTCATTTTAACAACTGGAGAAAATATCTCATCAAAATCAATACCATGTTTCTGTACAAATCCTTTTATGACTAATCTGGCTTTAAATATTTTCTTACCTCCATCTTCTTCTTTCAACCTGTAAACCCATTTATTCTGCAAAGCTTGTTTACCTGCAGGTAACTTACATAAATCCTAAGTCTAATTTTTTAGTAAAGGGTCCACTTCTTCTGTCATTGCAAACTCTCACTAAAGTTTTGTATCCACCTACATAGCTTCATTATAACATTCAAGTTCACCAGCATCAGTTAATAAAATAGAATACAAAGAAGGTGAAAATCTATCTGGAGGTTTACTTAGCCTTGTTGACCATCTAACATTCACTGGGTGTGTGGTATTTTTTGTTGTTTTTGTTGTTGCGGAGCATAAGTAATTAATAGAACATTATCTTTTGGAGTATCATCCAACTCTACATAATCAGTGTCTTTCTTCTCATGTTGTTGCAACAAATCTTTGTAAAATACTTTCTCATTGAATATGACATCCTTTCTTCTTACAAGTTTACGATTTTCAAAATTGAAAATTCTATAAAAAAATTCATCAATGCTATATCCAACAAATACACATTTCTTTGATTTTCCTTCCAGCTTGGTTCTATTTTCAAAATCTATATGTGCAAATGCTTCACAACCGAAGGTTCTAAGAAAAGAATAACTTACCTTCTTACCAGTTCAGGCTTCCTCTAGAATACCACAACCCAAAGGAGTAGAGGGACCTTTGTTAATTAAATAAACATCAGTATTTATAGCCTCTACCAACATTTTTAAGGGGATCCCAGCATGCAATCTCATAGTCCTTGCACGCTCCATTATTGTCTTATTCATGCATTCAGCCACTCCATTTTCTTGTGGAATCCTTGGAACCATTTTCTGCCTACGAATACCATTAGAGGAAAAATAATCTTCAAATTATTTTCTACAATAGTCACCACCATTATCAAATCTGAGACATTTTAATCTTTTACCAGTCTCACTTTCAACCAAGCTTTTCCATTTTTTAAAATTTTCAAATACTTCATATTTATGCCTAAGGAAATAAATCCAGACTTTCCTAGTTGCATCATCAATGTAAGTAACATAATACAGAGAGCCTCCAAGGGAAGATACATGAGCTATCCCCCATACATCTATATGCACAAGCTCTAATTTATCATCTTTCTTTTCCTTCCCACCATTCAAGAAACTGACTCTCTTTTGTTTCCATTACACACTACTTTCACAAAAATCCAAATTTACACATTTCAGACCTGGTAAAACTTTCTTTGAGTGAATTAATTTCATACCTTTCTCACTCATGTACCCAATTCTATTGTGACATAGTGTTGTTTTGGTATCCACAATGACTATTTCATTTTCTACCTGCTCAACTGCAACAACTGTTCCTGGGCATTCACTTTTCTCTGTAACAATCAGAGTAGAAGGAACAACTTTCTTGTACAAAGATATAAGGTGCCTACTTTCACACCTTTCACTACTACTAAGGAGCCTTTTGAAACCTTCCAATTTTTATCATTAAAAGTAACTATGCAACCCTCATCACCTACTTTCCCTACTGAAATTAAATTTCTACTCAGCCTTGGAACATGTCTTACCTCTTGTAGTAGTCAATGATTCCCATTATGCAACTTAATCTTAATTCTTCCCTTCCCAACAATTTGATAGGGTTCATTATCTCCCAAATAAACTTGTCCAAAATCACCTTGGACATAATCAATAAAATAAGTCCTATGGGGTGTAGCATGAAAAGAAGCCCCTGAATCTAGAAACCATGAATCGTCAACATTCTCAAGGGAAAGAATCAAAACATCATCTTCAGATTTATTACTTACCACATTTGCTTCCTTATTACCTTCTTGTTTGTCTCCTTCTTTATTCTTCTAAGACCAAAAATATTTCTTCTTATGACCTATTTTTCCATAGTACCAGCATTCGCTAGGTCCTCTTGATTGAGACCTCTTTCCTTTTGACTTTCCTCATGATTTCCCATGATTTCCAGAGTTTTTACCTCTATCTCTTGTTCTGCCTCTGCTTTCTGCATTCAAAACACTACTTGATGTAGATCTGCCTGAGCTTTTTCTATGAATTTCATCGCTTGGAATAACACCAACAACATCATCAAATTTGAGGGTGTTCAAATTAGAAATAGAGTTACTAACAGCCATTATCAAGCTGCTCCAGCTTTCTGGCAAAGAACAAAGAATCAAAAGAGCCCTAATTTCTTCATCAAAATTTATACTCATATAAGATAATTGACTAGTAATTGTATTAAACTCATTTAAATGATTATTCACTGACCCACCTTCTGCCATCTTCATATTAAATAAATGCTTCATAATAAATACCTTATTCGAAGTGGAAGGCTTTTCATACAACTTTGCTAGGGTTTCCATCAAATCTTTAGTTTTCTTTGCTTTGGTAATATTAAACGCCACTGATTGTGCCAGGCATAAGTGAATGCTCTCTAATGCCTTTCTATCTAGAATATCCCAATCCTCCTGAGACATATATGCATCTTTCTTAGCCACTCCTCCCAATGGTTGTCATAAATCCTTCTGATAGAGATAGTCCTCCATCTGCATTTTCCATAATTGAAAGTTTTGTCCATTAAACTTCTCAACCTTCAATCTACCCTCATTTTCCATTGCTCCCACTCAACCATGAGACTCCCACTAAATCGTGAGATCTTCCTATAGAGGATAACTAAAGATAACAAGACAAAAATAACAATTACATGCAGAAATATAACCAATATCAGAGAATAATAAACCAAAATAGAAGAGAACACAAGACACAAAGATTTAACATGATTCACCCAATCCCTAGGCTATGTCCACCAAATAGCAAAGTCCACTCTTATTATTATCTAGTGATTACAATATGATCGCAATGCGCAAATCCCTTACAACTCAATACCGCCATAAAAAATTCAACATAACATAAAAACCCTAACCCTAAGCCATTTTATACAATCTTTATGCCGCTTTAGGGTTAGAACAAGTCAGCCTAGAAGTTGGCCAAAAATAAGCCAAAATTTACAGAAAGGTAAAAAACTTTCCTGATTAGTCACCAAAATATAACAATAATTACTTATATTAATAGATGAGAATAAGAAGGTACTAATGTTATGGGTGAAAGAGATCTTAATCACAAATCATTTATTCAGTATTGTGATTTTCTCCATATATCTGTATAGTCAGAAAATGGAAGCACTTCCATTTTAGACTTGTTTACCCTTTTGAGTGAGTGGTTTGGGGTCATGACAAGCACCTTGAATGGGTTCCTGATCTTGACATGGCTTCCCTGCTGTTCTGTCTTTCTTTCCACTCCTATTTAGCCTAATTTTTGCATTCTGGACTGCAGACTGGTGATTCTGGGCTTCAGGGTCAGGGTCAGCCTTTTAGGTCTATGTCAACCTCAACCCTAACCTAGGTCAAGATCAACCTTGACCTTGACCCAGGGTTCAAATCCTGGGGTCTCACAGTTTTTGGATGTCGGTCTTTGCAAAAAGTGTTTCCTGCTTTCAGGTTGGCTGTTTCAAGTTCCGAAGCGTCGATTCATAAATTATATTTAATATAGGTCCTCTCCTAGGGGTAAAGGCTTCAATGGAAATTTAATTCTCCTATTTCGGCCTCCTTAGAAGATGGTGCCCTAATTTCATATAAAAGGGAGCATTCTCCTCTCATTTTCTCTAACCATCATGAAGCGAACTAAGTCTTCTAATCAAGTATTCTCAAAATATCATCAAGAGCAATACAAGAAAGCTAAGGAGTAAGATTTCAAGCAAGCATTCATCCATTCAAGCATCCATTTCCATGAAGGAGATCCATTGGAGGCCATTGAAGGATTCAAGCTACATAGTGCCCTTTTGGTGATCTATCCATCCACCTTCTTCCAAGCCTATTCCAAATTCAAGAACCCATTCAAGACTTGGTGTTGGAGATATACAAGCAAGAGATTGAACACATCCTACCTTTCTACATTCCACATTTTGAAGCATACTTGTGGATCCAAGGATTTGAATCCGCCACAAGGACTTTTACAAGCAAGGTGAATTTATGCATTTACTTTGTCTATTCCTGCAATTTCAATTACATATATTTGAGGTTAATTCCAAAACTGGGGTTTGACCAAGGCAAACCCCTCCTCCACAACAAAAAATCCTCTTTTTCTTGTAGGTACATGTTCAGAATTGCAGATTTGAGATTAGATCTGGATACCCTTTTTGGCTTTATTTCAGACGGCATGGACAGATTTTCTGTCAGACCTGTGTAGGTCAGGGTCGACATTATTGGGTCAGGGTTCATATTTGTGGGTCAAGGTCAACCTTTTTCATAAGACGACATCGGAATGGAAAAAAAATTTGGGTTTTGTTTGTCTCTACATTCTGGTTCGTGATCAACTCTTAGATTTTCTAGAAATAGTCTATAGACCTCAGAAAATATCATTCTTTGATCTACAACTTTGAAAGGTTGGTTCTTCTTTCTATCCTTTTCAATTACTATAATCAAACATATTCATTTAATCAATTAACAGAATTTAAGATCCCCTTCTTTGTTCTCTTTTCCAAATAGTTGATTCATTTGGATCTTCCATTTGTGCATTTAAGGATAGAAAAAGAGCATCTTATCTTCTCCCTAATCACAATTGCAATACACTATCAATAAAATTCAATTAAATGTAAAGTAGGGTTAAGGAAATCAATATACTATAAGAAAATCAAACAAAAATTAACAAATAATGTCCCTTACCTCCTTTCCACCTCTTTACATTTTGGTGAGATCTATTTTATATGTCACATTTTGGTGAACCCGCGATAGACAACTCTTTCTTTTTGGTGTTAGATTTACATTTTTTATGCTAGATCTTGCATGTTCTTTCAAATTGCATTTAATTCAATTGATCAAAATTTTTTGTTAGTTCATTTGCATTGTATTGGTGTATGAGCTTTACCTCATCTAGTCCTACTTATAGTATCCCGATTAGAAGAAGTCGTAGACTTATGGGTTCCTTTGATCCCAAGTCTTCTTCTCCTTTCCTTAGGATCCCGGATGATAATTTGATAACTCATGATTCCAATCCTTCCATGGAGCATAACTCTTCTCACTCATCTCATGATGAAGATGACGCTTTAAGAGTTCCTCCTGAACAAGTGCAAAATCTTTCAACCGAACTTGATAAAATGGGAAATTGGCTTATCCAAGAAAACCATAATCAAGATTCTATCCAAGCTATAGAGGCTCTTAAGAGAGTTCTCTGTGATAATGATCAAGGTATTAATTTCTTACGTAGTATTACTCATCTTGTGAATTTGAATGTTAAACCTTTAGCTCAAGAGGCTCAAGAGTTGGGATTCACACCTATTGTTACTAGTGTAGGACCTTATTCTATTCCTTTACCTAGTATTCCTACTTACACTCCTCCTTTGATAACAAATTCTCTCCCAAGTGCACCTATCCCTGTGAGTGCTCCACCGGTATCTTTACCTACCTCACAACCTTCATATCATAGTGTGCCTTTTACTTACACTAATCCTCTTCCAACTATGGTTCCTAATGTTCCACCGGTTGTGTCTTCTATTCCCGCTGCTTCTTACACTTTTCCTAGTGTTCCTAATATTTTTATGCCACCTATTTCCTCTAATGATTCTACAATTATTAGTTTGGCTCAAATTGTGTCATCTTTACAACAAAAACTTGCATCTTTAACTCAATCCAGATTTAGCATTTCTACATGTGATATGGGTAGTCCTTTATCCCTAGACATCATTCGTGCTACTGTCCCTTAGCAAGCTGATATACACCATCTTGAGAATTACAATGGTAAAGGTGATCGTGTTACTCATGTTAAAACATTTCAAATCCTTTGTAGTGATTATGCTCATGACCATAGGATTTTAGCTAAATTGTTTGCTAGAACCTTTCGAGATAAG
>MU225789.1:2852427-2862613 GCA_018584345.1 Thuja plicata
CCTGCACACTCAATGCACACATCAGTAGATCCAAAACAACATGATATGAAACATAACATAACGTCAATAATATATGTAAGCATATAAACCACATTGCATTAGAACTGAAATATCCTAGCATTGGTTTTCTAAACCAAATTCATCATGTAACATTAATACATTTTAAATCCATATAAGACATCAACATAAACTAAAATTGAATCAGAACATAAAGCATCTCAAAAGTACCCTGATTACAAAATCAGGTGTTGAATATATAACACAGGATTCCACCGATCCTCAAATGTATAAAATGTCTCTGATAGTCAAAGTATGTCAAAGCATAAACTATTGAAAGCATGAGAACAAAATAGTAAAACTATAATAGTCTAATGTAGGTCTCACATAAATGTATAGTCGAAAAATGGAAGCACTTCCAGTTTAGACTTGTTTAGCCTTTCGAGTGAGTGGTTTAGGGTCATGACAAGCACCTTGAATAGGTTTCTGATCTTGACATGGCTTCCCCCCTGTTCTGTCTTCTTTCCACTCCTATTTAGCCTGATTTCTGCATTCTGGACTGCAGACTGGTGATTCTGGGCTTCAGGGTCAGGGTCGACCTTTTAGGTCTATGTCAACCTTGACCCTGACCTAGGTTAGGGTCAACCTTGACCCTGACCTAGGTCAAGGTTGACCTTGACCTTGACCTAGGGTTCAGATCCCGGGGTCTCACAGTTTTTGGATGTCGGTCTTTGCAAAAAGTGTTTCCCGCTTCCGGGTCGGCTGTTTCAGGTTCTAAAGCATCGATTCCTAAATTAAATTTAATATAGGTCCTCTCCTAGGGGTAAAGGCTTCAATGGAAATTTAATTCTCCTATGTCAGCCTCCTTAGAATATGGTGCCCTAGTTTCATATAAAAGGGAGCCTTCTCCTCTCATTTTCTCTAACCATCATCAAGCAAACTAAGTCTTCTAATCAAGCATTCTCAAAATATCATCAAGAGCAATACAAGAAAGCTAAGGAGTAATATTTCAAGCAAGCATTCATCCATTCAAGCATCCATTTTCATGAAGGAGATCTATTAGAGGCCATTGAAGGATTCAAGCTACATAGTGCCCTTTTGGTGATCTCTCCATCCACCTTCTTCCAAGCCTATTCCAAATTCAAGAACTCATTCAAGACTTGGTGTTGGAGATCTACAAGCAAGAGATTGAAGACATCCTACCTTTCTACATTCCACATTTTGAAGCATACTTGTGGATCCAAGGATTCAAATCTTCCACAAGGACTTTTACAAGAAAGGCAAATTTATGCATTTACTTTGTCTATTCCTGCAATTTCAATTACATATATTTGAGGTTAATTCCAAAACTGGGGTTTAACCAAGGCAAACCCCTCCCCCAAAACAAAAAATCTTTTTTTTCTTGTAGGTACAGGTTTAGAATTGCAGATTTGAGACCATATCTGGATACCCTTTTTAGCTTTCTTTCAGATGGCGCAGACAGATTTTCTGTCGAACCTGTGCAGGTCAGGGTCGACATTATTGGGTAAGGGTTGACATTTGTGGGTCAAGGTCAACCTTTTTCATAAAATAACATCGGAATAAAAAAATATTTCTGGGTTTTGTTCGTCTCTGCGTTCTAGTTCGGGATCAACTGTCAGATTTTTTAGAAACAGTCTACAGACCTCAGAAAATAGCATTCTTTGATCTGCAAATTTGAAAGGCCGGTTCTTCTTTCTATCCTTTTCAATTACTATAATCAAACATATTCATTTAATCAATTAACAGAATTTAAGATCCCCTTCTTTGTTCTCTTTTCCAAATAGTTGATTCATTTGTGCATTAGCCCTTCCTTTGGGTTGATCAACTTGGATCTTCTATTTGTGCATTTGACGATAGAAAAAGAGCATCTTATCTTCTCCCTAATCACAATTGCAATACACTATCAATACAATTCAATTAAATTTAAAGTGGGGTTAAGGAAATCAATATACTCTAAGAAAATCAAACAACAATTAACAAATAATCTCCATTACCTCCTTTCCACCTCTTTACATTTTGGTGACATCGATTTTATATGTTATAATATCTTTTTAAAATGGATAACTATTGGTAATACAATTACACAAATGGCTTACTATTGGTAATACAATTAAAGAGGCTACTGAGGGAGTTGTCCTAAGTTTCTACGAAGAGCTGGTTTTCAAGTTTGGAGTTCCTGAATCCATTGTTTCAGATAATGCTTTGGCTTTTGTTGGTTTTAAGATTTATGATTGAGCTGTAAGAAATGAAATTTATCTAAGTACGTCTTCCAATTATTATCCATAATGAAATGGCCAAGCGAAATCCACTAATAAAAATCTAATCAGAATTATTAAAAAGACCATGGAAGGTAATCAGCGAGCCTGGCATACCTAGCTGAAATCAACCTTGTGGGCTGATTGAATCACTCCAAAAAGGTCAACTGGGTAGTCACCTTTCAGACTTTTTATGGTAAAATGGCTCGATTATCTATATCACTTGAGCTTCCAACTCTTGACTTGGCCAATCAGCTTGATATGTTAGAAGAGGAGCCAATGATTGTGAGGCATCTCAGCTGGTTGAGATGGAAGAGGTTAGAACTAAGGCCTTCAAAAAATTAAACATCATCAAGCGCAGATGAAGAGGTCTTTTGACAAAAGGGAATCTTCAAGAGTTTTCCAAGAGGGTGACATAGTGCTGAAATGGAATAAACGTAAAAGAAAGCCTAGAAATCATTCCAAATTTGATGCATTCTAGAGTGGGCCCTTTATTATCTCAAACTGTAAACAACATAATGATTTTCAGCTTTCAAGGTTGGATGGCAACATGGAGTGGATCCCAATAAATAGGATTCATCTCAAGCATTTTTCTAAGGTAGTATCCACCCTTGTACATACTAGATCAGTTTGTAGTTGGTATAAGTGTTGTGGCACAATAGTTTAGTTGCAGTTTTTCTTTTCCCTAAGTGTTAGTTGCACATTGTAGTTGGTTGTTTCTAAGGGGGAAAATTGTTGTAATAAACCACAATTGCATGAGGAAGGCATCCATCATATGAAGATGTGAATACATATACTCACTGTTATACATCATACATACTTGCCTCACAGAAATATAATTAAATAAAAAGGTTTGCAAGGAGGGTGTACTTAAGTTGTTTCCTCTTCTATTGCATCTAGTAAACATATATCATGCATGATAGTAAGTCAATTAGCTCACTACCATAAACCGTACATATACACTAGATGGAATAGAAGAGGTTATTGTCTGAAAATGAGTTACAACAATGAAAGAGTTATATTTTTTCTGAATTTTTTGTCAAGTGACTTTGTGCCCAATGAATAGTCTAGGTAACTGGTCATAATGTTTAGTAGGAAAACATATCGCATATGTCGCCAAAAATATTACCGATATTTTGTACCAAGATCAATAAAGCATAGCAGATGTTTTAAAATAGATTGAAGTGCATTTTGTTTATGCTAAATAACATTCATATACATAAAGAAAAGAAAAATGGAAGATTACATTGTTTCATCACATCATGCTGATGGTTTTTATATGAAAGTACATAAACATTTTGAAGGAAAAGTAATCTTTATTGAAAATATAAATGAACCATGTCTCACCCAAGCCGCGAGACTAACCGTTATAATGCACATGAAAAAAAATCATAAATTTGAAGATGCTAACAAAAAAAAGGCATAGTAGTATAGGATGACCCTTTATTGCTTGGATGACGAGTCTTGTTGAAGTGATATGTTGTGTCTTCAAAGCTCTTTTTTGTCTTGTGTTCGGTTGAGGCTTACTTTCTCCTCAGCATACCTGCATCTAAGAAAAGAAATGATGTTAGATCTTATAGATCTAAGAAATGACACATA
The DNA here is from genome assembly GCA_018584345.1 of Thuja plicata. Taxonomy (NCBI): domain Eukaryota; kingdom Viridiplantae; phylum Streptophyta; class Pinopsida; order Cupressales; family Cupressaceae; genus Thuja; species Thuja plicata. Next base: position 2,856,300 of record MU225789.1, read on the forward strand.
ATCCTATAGTACATCTACCCACATCTACATGTTAATTTGATCCACACATGCATAAAAAGTGCTATTCTATCACGAAAACAAGATGTATGTTGGTTTTAATCTAACTTGTTTTCTTCATGTGTACTGACAGATGTCCTTATTGTAGCACGTGGGGTAAAATGTGGCTCCCACAAGGGTTGATCCTAGTGTGCTACATGATGACAAATGACATTTTAAATAGATTCTAAGATAGTCTCGGTTACTTCATAAAAGGATAACAAAGCATAGAGAGAACATTGTCATAATCATAACTGGAACAAAGCATTATCACTACATTATGCAATAAAGAAGGTAACAGTTATCTTTGTAGTTTTGGGACAGCATATGTCATTATCAAAATTGAAATCATAACACTTGATGCATTGCTCTACAAACATTCATAAGTATCTAAGGGCAGTTGATAGAAATTAGATTCATAATGGCTCAACAATAAAGGAGGTAGTTATCAATAATATTGGAGCAGACATGATGTCCTATAACAACAAATATCAACATTATGAGAGCGTCATAATGATGCATGACTGTCTAAATGGTCAAAAGGCCACTGTTATAAAGAGGATAGAGATATTACTCCTATGATGTAAAGGAAACCATTTCTTAACTGAAAAGATAATTATAGAGTCATCCCATAACAAAAAGCCTTGAGATACTTATGTACAGAAGCACAAAGATGTCATCATTATGAGATGTAAAAATACATGTAGCTGCTACCAAGAAAGAATATAGTAAAAGGGGTATCTATAATGCTTTATCAAATTAAAAATGGACACAAGGACTCAATCATTTATAATAAGACAACAGATATCTCATTAGTAGCAACAATAAACCATTAAAGGAAGTAAATTTATAATATGAATAGCAGAGGCATGTTGAAAGGCAAAGCATCGGGATGATTTGTTACAACAGATATAACGGATAGTTGACAAAGCATAAACATATTTCCATAAAGGCTTCTACCACATAAATATCAAAGTAATTCATAGTCCATACACGAAAGGCATAGTGAGGTCACATGACTGTCATAAGGAGTGGATGGGTTTCCAATTAAAAGAAAGGGAACATAGTCTTAATGAAAAAAATGCTACAGGCAGCAAATAAAAGAGTGCTAAGAGGCTACATGATGCTATCAATATGGAACTCATTATAAATAGCATAAATCATAGAGTTTCTTGAGACATAACAATGGTTCTTCCAGTTACATAAAGTTTTTGATGTTGCCATAGACAACAGTAAAGATTGGTATAAGATAGCTTTTATCATGTGCAAATAGTGTCAAACTACAAGCAGACAGAAATTGATTTTAGCCTTTAATTCCATATATGAACATAAAATATCAGAAGTATGTTTTATTTTATTTCTGCCATAGTATTTTATGACTCCTCAAAGTTTCAGGGGTTATGATTTCAACATTATTTTGGGGCTTCAAATCTCAGAGTGAGGATACAAAAAAAAATTTTAGAGTAGGGGTTGTTGTGTTCAATTTTTAGAGAAAGCACCAGGTTATTGTGGGATAAAGGTTACAGGTACAAGAATGTCTGTAAAACTTCTAAGGTCCCAGTATAAAGGTGCAGCGAAGTGCAGGTAATGACATCTTGTAGTAATGTTTCAGAAGGTCATAATTTCACAAAAAAATAGATATATACCCCCTTGAACAACCATTCATGACAAGCACAATGATAAATCAAAGCGATAAGGTTCTAAGGGTTTTCAAAATCACATAAGTTTCAGGCAAAAGGTTCATGACTTGCATAGTTTTAACCATGTTTTTTATCATGAATTCACAGGGAGATCATGCTATTAAGCCACAAATTTCCAAAGCACTATGGCCATATAAGGAGTGGAAAATCATGAATATGGCATAAATGAAACAAAGATCAACAAAGAGAAACAAATCTACTACTTGTGAAAGTCGTGCCCAGTTATGACTAGTGAAAATAAAGACTCAGAATGTATGTTAAATTCAAATATGCAGAGAAAAACACAAACAAATCTGTCACATTTCCTGTATAAACTAAGTTGGAGGGTGTTTACGAACCTCATATGTAGTGTGTGTGGAAAAATCTCATCGAAAAGCCTGAAATATTCTAGAATCGAGTTGCAAATATCATCTTCAAACCCTCATTTTCCTCATGGCGGCGCGACAGCAACCCAAAGCAAAAGAAGTCCAAAAATGAAATGAGGAAAAGAGATGTGCATGGGATATTTTTAGGGTTACCCTATTTCCATCACCAAGTATATGAGGGAATTTTTATGTCGGTTAAGTTATATTTTTATCATGTATGTTTTCCCTTAGGTTTAAATTGTAGAACCATATTAATATAAAAATGATGCATTATAAGTCATTTTTATTAATATGGTTTAATTTGCAAGATAATTAGGCTTTTAAAAAAGTAAGTTATAAACATTTTATTTTGTATCATTTAAATATTATTATTATGTAATTCATAATCTATTACTTTAATAAAATATTAATTATAATAATAAAATTATTAAGTGATAAACATTATCACTTAATTAATATTATTAATATAAACAATATTTGTCAAATTAATAAATTATGAATTACTTAATCAATGTTATTAATAAAATTTAAATTATTAAATGATATGTAATTCATCAACTAATAAATATTTTTCATATTTATTAAGTAACGAATTAGAAATCATTTAGTAAATGATATTTGTGATGAAATATAGGATATTTATTTTTACCTTTTAAAAGGTCAAAGAGTCAAGGAGATATTTTGCAGAGTTAAAAGGCAAAATTCAGAAGGTCAAAGGATGGGATTGTTGATGTCAGATGAAGTTATTACATTTTAGTTTCTCGTTATGAGTGTTTTGAGAGAAAAGAGTGCATTTATGAAGGGTCTTTATGGGGATATTATTTTGGCATGAATTTTGGGTCATTAGGATATCATTTTAAAATTGTTTGAGAGGCTCAAAAGAGGCCTTGTAGGCTAAATCTGACCCAGAAGTGATTGCTTGCATTTATGATGCAGTTGGTGATGACATTAGTTTTCCATTAGTACACTTAGTGAAAAACATTGACAAAGATCACCAGCAGACTAAAGCATTACCGCCAGACTACAAGGTTCACCGGCAGATTACAAGCATTACCGGCGAACAAAAAGCATACCCGACAGAATACAAAGGTCACAAGAAAAATGCTAAGTGTGAAATCAACAAAGCATCACCGGCGACAGTTTTTGAGAACTAACCTGACAGGAACAGAAAAGGCATACCCAATGACAAATTCGAGAAAGGAACACTGACGACCAAGAACACCAACCGTCAGAACCGATAGTCAGTTAAAGAACCTGCAAATTGTGGATCTGATTTTTACACGACAGATAAAGAAATGTAATTCTATTTATAGATTTTTTATTTGTTTTAAATCATAACTTGAGGGTCAAGCAAGCTTTATGTAAATGTTTTAATGCATCCTAATGGATCTAAAACATATCTAATTAAAGATCAAGGTCAAGTTGTAAACCTTGGATCTAGAGTTAACTTGCGATGCATGATTCAAGAATTGAGCCTAATTTAGTATAAATAGATGTTCAAACTCAATTGTGAGAACATGAATTCATTGTTGTTGATAGCCACCAAGAGCATCTAAGGAGCAGAAGGCATAATTCATGCAAAGGTCAGAAACAGAATACATTAGTTATCAAGAACACACAGAGGCTACCAATAAGCAGATAAAGGTATTATTCAATCATGGAAGGATGATTACTAATATGTATGAAGCTTTATAGGATCTATTATCAGCAATTAAATATTTCATTTATCATTAGATCAAAGACTTATGTAGTTGCATTCTAACAAGTGCATCACATCTAAAATCCTTTTGTAGAAGGTGAACTTAACCGTTCTTTCCAAATCTCTTAACAAAGTGCACACTTCACAGTGTTGCTAAAGCTTCAAACGAAGTAGATCTTAACAGGTCTCCACTGTAATACTCCTAACAGGGTAGGTCATCAGAAGTGACCAATTGTAAGCCTTAACCGGCCCCTTCTTATCTACAGATAGTGAAGTATTGTGGGTAACAATCCCCACCGCAGTTTTTACTTCCTAACAGGAATTTTCTACTATATCATATCTTGTGTTGTGTGTTATCTATTTTCATGAATGTTTCTGTTATGGTTACATACTAAAGAATTTATGATATGATTGCATATGCATAAAGAAAGATGAACAGTTAGATAAGATAATTTACAAACTGATGATTAAGGGTTTATGGGCTAACCAAAGAAAAGCTTTAGAGGTACTGATTCACCCCTCCCCTCTCAGTACATCACCTCAATATAATTCCAATAGTTGGATGTAAAAATCTAAAGTATGAGTTGAAGGCTCATTTGTAAGTTCATTTTTCTATTGGCTTACTGCTTTGTAATTTTTCTGAGTTCTTGGCAGAGGCGAGGTGGTTTTTGTAACCCATTTTCAGAGATATACATATTTTTGACACCTTTTAGCAGTGTTATATAGCTTATGCCTTTCCCATTTTTGTTGTTATTGTGTACTTAGTGTTGGTGTAGATTTTTGTGATGTCCTTAATCCTAGAATTTGCATTACATTGCCTCTATGCAAGATTTCCTCATATTTCTTTGTAGGTTGTGAGTTGTGCTTAGTATGTTTCCCAATTGTGAGGAATCTTTTTCTCCTTTTAGGCACCATTATTGGTGGCCTTCTTACAAATTGTTGATCCAAAGATTGTGAATTAGTGGGACAGTGTAAAAGAGTTTATATTACCATTCTTATTGTGTGTCGGTTATGTGTGTAGATCTCAGATTTTCATTTCTGGTGCATCACCTTTTAGAGTTAGATTTTAGTTTTCATGTTATCCTTCTACCTTTTTCTTAAACAAGCTTAGTTTAGGCAAGGTACCAGATAGGAAGTCAGCCTTCATCTGGAGATTCATTCCAGCTATAGATTACCCACAACCTTGGTTTGTGTCAATGTTCCTCAAAATTGGTCAAGTAGTCTTGGCAACTTGATTAGGGTGCAAATTTTGAGTGATAACAGTACCCATTTTGGGTAGTTTTTTACTCATCAATCTCCCATTATATCCTTGGGAAAAGTACCAATTTGGGTAGTTCTACACTAGTCAAACTCTTGGTCTATCCTGAGAAAACCACCCACCTCTATCTTGAAACTCCCTCATATTAAAGTAATTGGGATTTTGATTGAGGAGAAAGTTGCAATATAGTTTTCTCAAAAAATATAAAGGCACCTCATAACTATTATAAGGAGTTTGATTGAAGACCATCCACCACCTATCCCAATTAGTTTTGATGCGCTCTTAATTACACCAATGTATAGGAAACCTCTTTGAATTAACAAGAAGATGCTCATTGGTGTTGAGATTAGTGAAAAGAGCACTTCATCATATGGAAATCCATGTGTATAATAATCAAAATTGTTTCCAAGGTTGTGGCAAGAAATGTACGATGATCATATTGGAATTCTTCAGTCTAGCATCTATCTAAGAAATAGTGGTTTTGTTTTGTGCTAGATAACCTAGAATAACTCGTCTTCTAAGTTTTGTGGGGGTTTCATGGAGGATTTGAAGGATCGCCCATCTGACAATTATCTTGGGGGTGTGCTTTAGAGTTTTAAGGAGGTAAATTCTATTTAGACCTAGGGTTTAGAACATCTAATATCAATTTCAAAAATAATAATAAATGAAAAATAATAAAAGAACATCAACATTATCAGATTTCCAAAATCCATTTAAATCAATTATTTGCTTCTAGATTTTATTGTGTTTGTGTTTTTAGCATTAACATTTCGGATCACACTCTATGATCCATCATCAGGATGAGAGATAGTGCAAGAAATGTAAAAACATAAGATCAAATGCTGATGATGGATCATGGAGTGTGATTTGAAACATTGATGCTAAAAACACATACACAATCAAATCCAAAAGAAAATAATTGAAATAATTGAGCAGTTAAATTTAAATAAAAGGTTGATCCTGATCGAAACAGTCAGAAGTCAATAAGGGTTGTTGACTTCAAGAGTAATATTGGTGAGGGGCCCCCGGAATCTGATGGGCCTCATCAGGCTAAAGAATATCCCAAGGAAGGACCTACAACTTCTAAGGGTAAGTGGTCTGCTGATGAAGGGCGCTCCCCTTAATACCACAAACACATAACAGAAATAGAGAAGCAACAACAATTTGCAAGAACAGAAAATGGACTTCTTATTATCTCCACAAATGCAGAATTACAAACTTTCAGAATTACAATATGCAAAGCCACATGGGCATTC
>MU225789.1:2907655-2919196 GCA_018584345.1 Thuja plicata
TTTACTGATTTTTTGCTGTTCTTTGGCTTGCCCGTCTACTTCTCTAAGTTCTTTAAGAGATTTCCTGCCTCTTTTTCTCTTTGACTTCCCATATTTAGGGACCTTGATACCTTCTTGGTTCATGCTGATTCCCAGCTGTTCAAGGTTGTTCTTGATGTTGCTGATGTTGTCTGTCTGACAGCCTTCTGTAAGGTCTCTTTCCTCTTCTTCAAGTTCTTGTAGAATTCGGTCTGTTAAATTGATTTGTTTTTCCATTATATCCATATTTTGATTCATTTCCTCATGATCTTTAGTTTTCTTTGAAACTTGCCTCTGTATACTGTCTTCTGCTTCTATGCTCATGATATCATTCCTTAGCTTTTCAAATGAATAGTCCTCTCCCCCTAATTTCAATACTCTTTTTAATAAATCTTCTTTTTGGGCTAAGCTGCTTTTGTCTAAATTTCTGGGGCTAAAGACGTGTATTAAGTCTTCAGTTAGTCTTTCCAGATTCTCGTTTGTTTTACCTTCATCTTCTGATTCCTCTATGTCACTAATATTCATATTTAGAAAATGACTGAGATCTTGGGAGATTGCCTCGATTTCCTGATTGATATCTTTACTTTTTATGGGTTGTTCAGGGGTTTGCCAGAACTTGGAAAATTTCCTGTTAACTGTGGTCTAAGGAGATTCACCAGCAACTAATACTTGGTTTGATTCTGGGTTGGATGCCTCTTCCATTTCGTTGCAGATTAAGGATTTGCCTGCTATATCCTGTACCTTCATCCAGTCTAATTTCATTTTGCTGGTTCTTAATTTTTGCTTTTCCTTCATTTTTTTATTCCTTCTTTTTTTCTTACATCTGCTTTTTTCTTTAAGTTGGTCAACTTTTCCAAACGCTGTTGTCTGCTGAGTATCTTCCTTCCTATTTATAATGAGCTCTTCCCTTTCTGGTTCTAATACTTCCTTTTCTTTATCCGGGAAATTAAGAAGCTCAAGATGTTCATCCTTCATAGGACTGACTTCGTTGATGGAATTTTTAATCTCAATAGATTTCAGATGGGGCTTCAACAGATCTAAGTCACTTTCTTTTTTAGATTTATTGTTTATCGCAGGAATGGTATCCTCAAGTACAGTAGTGAGCTCTATTTTTTTAAAATCAACATTGTATTCAATATCTAATCTGAAAATCTCAGAGATTTCTATTTCTTTTCTGAGACAATTAATATTATAAATAGACGAATTTGTGATGACTTTAATAGTATCAAATGCAAATGAATTGACTCTACATTTGACCAATAGCCTAACACTATTGCAGAATTCAAATGAGGCATCAATTCCTACTGGTTCTCCCAAAGAGGATCTAATTTTCTTGAGGATTTCCGGATGCATTAGTTCCGGAGGAATCGACTGGAGAGTTACCCAAGTTGGGATACTGAAGTTTAAGTTCTCCTCCTTACAATCCGGGGACCACTCAAAGAATTTGATCACATAGCCTTTGAAGAAACATTCAGATAATTGCAAAAATTCTTTCTTTATAACCTCATTCGAACATTGCAAATATGCTAGTCTATCAGTAAAATGAGAAATACTTACCTGTTCTAACCAGTGATCCTTCAACCAATCCGTAAGATTGATAAACTCTGAAATTGGGCCGTTCCAGTAAGCAAAGAATCCAAACTCCTGACATTCCTTCCACCTTTTTTCGCTGAATTGATTGCTGATAATGATTACCTTCTTCTCTAGGTTAACCGCTTTTTGATCTAAACCCTTTCTAGGGTGTGTCGATCTTGCCAGTGCTTCTTCTGCAGTGTGGAGGAATGTAAGTCGGGAAGGATTTAGGGCTTATTAATGCCTGGCATGGGTTTTTTGTTTGAGTTTTCTTATCATCCATGCTCGATAACTTTACCAGATCTTGATTCGCATATTTTGTAAGGCTAAAAAATTTAAATTGCTGATCAATCTTATCCTTGGTAAAGATGATCGGGCGCAGATCTGTCTTTGATTTCGAGACAACGGCTTTATGACTGGTTTCCGCATTTTTCAGATTTGTTGTGAAGCCCTTCTTAAATTGATTTTTATTTTTTGTTGCCCTGAGTCTTTCTAACGGCTGAAACGAGTTTGATAATTTGAGGGCTTGCGCTTCCTCATTACCCAGGAAGTGCTGCCGTGGGCCTTTAGCTCCTTTCTGCCTTTCATCTTGACTCCAACCCTTGACTCCGACCAATCTCTGCAAACTTTTTTGAGAAGCCCTTATTTCTATTTTGTTTCCTATGCTTCGGAGTTTGCCATAGTGTATTATCGGAGTTTGGCTGGGACTCTGCCTTCGAATCCTTGGAGTAGCATTATGAGGGAGCCCTAGTTTCCGCCTCAGGCCTTAGCGTGCCATTAACCTTCCCGGAATTGCTCGAGGCGATTTTAGATGCTTGATTAAAACACTCTTTCTTCTTTGTTCTTCAATAAACGGTTTGAGATGATCATAGTCGGATTGGATTCTCACATTGCACTGTTTACAGTCTTTTTCTTTGTGCCCGTACAACCAGCATCTGAAGCAGTAGCTCGTGAAAGCGGGCTTGCTGGTCTCCTTTGACGATTTCAAAATCGTTTGACACCCTGTGGCAGGGGGTTTCTTAGGAAATCCTTCCCCGAGCTCTGCAATGTTTTGCAGATTCAAATGATCTGCAAGTTTTCGCTCTATTTGCTCCATTTTCTCAACTCTTTGCATTATTACAACTGTGAATTTTTATTTTATATCCTACAACATTGCATTAAAGGATAAAATCTATTATTATTTATCTACCTAGTGTTATCTGAAGATTGCAGGGATGGTTCATCAAATAACTAATTTATATGTACCTACCCCATAATAATAGAAGAGAGACTTAGTCTCACATGCTACACCTAATCAATTTGTGATAGCGAATCTTAGAGAAACATTATGAAAATCACATTTTCTGATTACAACGCTGCTTTGGAAAAATTGACCTCCTCATTTTCTTATCATGTCAATCAAGAGACCACTTAAATGCAACCAAGAGTTGCACCACATTGATACGCATTAAGGTAACTAATTGTATGCAGTCCTACAAATAAATCTGGAGTATATTTTAGCTTCCGTATCAATCTTCAAGACCCTAAATCATTAGCTAATTTTTGGTGAACATACTTCAACTAATCTTGACGGGCTGATCGCACTACTCCATTTAAGCATTGATTTGGCTGTTGAAGATCTAAAAGGACAATCAATACTTAACTTAAATGTCTTACCAGTTCTGCCACAGCCACTTAAAATTTGTCTGTTTCTGATCTTCCCTCTATTCGCTAATATTTTGACCTTGCGTTGGATAGGGTGCTGTTCTAATTTAATGATGAAAAGTTCGTATATAGTCCAACATGTGAAAATAAACTAGCAGTAGTCAGAGAAAACGAAAACTAAGACCACCTAGCACATCAATATCGTATTCTTTGAAGCAATAAGCAGTTAGGCAAATATCATTCTCATCTAGCGTGGATTTTTATTCAAGGATATCACTGAACACATTCCGCGGCTTGGGATGTCGACAGACTTAATTCAGACCAATAATGGTAGTGAACATTTGAAAACGAGAACCAGTTTTGTATGATAAATGGACTGGAAGAATACACTTTTCTGATATGATAAGCGTCGCCAATTCAGTTAATATTGCTAAAATCAACACAATATTTTCCAGATTGATCATATTTCAAGATTGTCTGGTCAATCTTTTTGATAGCAAAGCCTCTGATCCGAATTTCCTCTGGCAACGAATCATCTTTGTAGTTAACAGGTTCAAATATCCATCCATCATTCTTCACACGAGCTGAGAGCTTGACCTGAAACAGAATACATAGTAAAATTAGGTGTTCTGTGGCAATCTTCTGTATTTGGCATGGCGAAATTAACATTGCGTAAAAAATCATCTGATAATTTACTATTTTTAGTATTTAAGAAGATTATAAAATGATCCAGTAACATGCTTACCTCAGAATTGTCAACACTGTATACTAGCAGCGCTCCGTCGAGGAAGAGGTTTTCAATGTAAATATTAGCACCATTTATAACAAAGGTTGATTTCTGCGAAATTTGACTATTGCCAGACAGTTTTTGCTTCAGTTCTGAAAATGTCATAGCCCACCTTGGACTCCATACAATCCGTGGCCACACTTCAACTTCTTGCCCATTGAAAACTCTAATCTCAGGATCTTCTACTTTAACACCTGCCTGAAATTCACATATGCCAAGCCCAGATGTTAAATAAGATAGCATCCTCCATTTAAACAACCTTATAGGCTAAAACTGTAAATTCAGTTTAAGAATCTGATCAAGACTTCATATATTTGAATTGAGAGTTTTTATCAGCATAAAACAAAATCCACTTGTAAGTACAATAACAACTGACAGCCATAAAACAGGCTTACGAATTTCTTTAAAATTCACAAATTATGATAAACGGAGCTGCTTTTCATTTTAATAATTTCACAGAGCTACAAATAATTTCGAAGAGAAATCAAGCAATGCATGCAAAAATAACCCATGATTCCTCATTAATTATGCCTGCACGTTATTCCAGTGCAAGAGGAATTTTTTTTCCTCCGGTAAACTGTTCTTTTAATGAAAGAGCTCTATATCATTTTTGGGGGTCAATGTTCAATAATATACAATCTGCTCGTATATTAGGTTTCGGTTATAAGAAATACTTTTAAAAACAATTTCAATTATTGATTGTGCTACATAACAAGGAAAATGTAGTCACAGTGTAAATGGATTGATATCTCTTCTGGCCAGCCATGGAAACATTAATTAAAATCAAGAAATGCAATGTGACATGACTTTCAAATAAGCATTGTTCAAGCATAAAATTTTCTAGCAAGCTGCTTCTATGTTGTGTTGGAAAATTATTGTCATTGATGTCAAGGTCAAACGAGGGCAATGCCTCGAGAGAATTGATGGAGTTTGGTGCCAATTATAGGTAAATTTGATTTGCATGAATGAGATCTGTTGTGGTGCTCAAATAGGAAGTATTAATTCAACATTTTATTTGAATAAATAAGTTTTTATTCTTTTTGTAGGCCAACCTTGCATGGAGATTTGCCCCTTTTAGAGTTTTAAATTAAATTAAAATCTATGTTCCACGGTGTTTCGGGGACAAGGACGGAGACGGACGCATTTCTGGGACATAATGTCCTTAAGGACCAAAAATAGGGGACAACAGTATACAAATATATATATATATATATATAGAGAGAGAGAGAGAGAGAGAGAGATGATAACAAGACAATATGCAAATAAATCACGGATTCAGGAGTTACAAACAGAAGTATAACAACATAAATGATGATAGCAGCAGTATAAATCACTATAACAGCATTATAACAATAGTCTCAAACATCAAAACCATGGTCTATCAATATAAATATCCAAATCAAAATGCCTAACCTGTATCCACAAGTCTCAAATATCCAAATCAAAATGTCTCAAACATCAATATATTTTTATTTAATATATAAGTTTTTTAACATATTTTTATTTAATACGTAAAAATTAATATGTTCATTATGATTTATTAAAAATTTTAATATTAAAATGGGTTCAGCGTATGGTGGTAGGCCCTCGACAGGCAAGAAATTTGAATTCCATGGCAGCAGATTCGGATACAGAGATCGACAGCATGATCCCCAAAGTGTCAGATCAGGTCAACGCAATAATTTATTCCCAAAAACTTGGCAGTTTTCTGAAGAATCTACAAGGGACAGTTTTACACCTCTTCGCAACCAGATAAGGCAAAAGATAAATCCCAACTGATACAGATTTCCCAGGCAGAATGAGATCCCTTTCCGTCCTCAGAGGCACTTAAACAAACAAAAACAAGAGGCCTTTGACATTTGTAAAGAAAATGGACCTTCGGATCTCTGGAATAATGATTTTCAATTCAGACATCCAGAAGCAAATACAGGTTTTCTGACCTTCTTCTTTAAGGAGTCTTCTCTAGATTTCAGGTCGCCTTACAAGCAAAGACACTCAGTGAAAACGAAAGAAGAAGAGACTAGGGTTTCAATTAACAAGGGAAGCTCGAGACAAAAGGAGTACACAGCATTTTTTGGCAAACACGATAATTGGAATGCCAACGCAAAAAGGGTTATCTCACCACTTTTCTCTTTCCCCAACAACATTCCTCTTCCCACGCCAAGCTTCCCAAATAACATCCTGCTTGAGAAAAGGAAGATTGAGAGGAATGTCTGTTTCTAGAAAGTTATCTTGTAGAAGGGGTTTACTTTCAACTCTGATCTGCAGCAGGAGATTTTGAAAAAGAATGACATCAATATCTGGGTTCGCAAACATCCTCATGAGAAGACCAAGGGGGAGAAACAAGCTAGCTCTTCAAATACTGGCAGGGGAGATGGTCAAGGACACTTCAAAATTCACTTCCAGAATTGGATCTGGAAGGTCAAATTTCTCATCTGTGAGACAGCCCCAATTGATAAGCGCTGGAACTCTCCTTGCCCGGCTTCTGTTCTTAAGGATTGGGTATGCACAAATTGGAAAGGAGTTAAAGAAGTGTTTTGTATTGATAACGGGAATGGTTTCTTCATTGCCATTTTCAATTCAAAATTAGAGTGTGATGCAGTACATAAGTTCAACGGGTGGTTCTGCGAAGGATATGGTATTTATACTCTATCATGATTGCTGAATTTTGACCCATTCTTAACAGTCGTGAAATTTGCCCCCTTTTGATTTCTCCTCCCTGCTCTTCCCCTGGAGTATATAGATCCGGATCTTATTCAAGCTTTTGCTAACTAAATAGGGATATTCATCAAGCATGATCTCTTGCTCTTCGAGTTTACAGAGTGTTCAGCCAGATTTTGTGTTTTACTAGACTGGTCAAAGCCTTTCCCATCGCAACTGACCATTAATTCGACATTTGGGATATGGAATCAGTCTTTAGTTCTTCAAGATCCGAAATCAGTTCTTGAGTCAATGGACTCTCTAAGTCATCTCACTTCAGATTGCCAGGGTCCTCTGCTGCTGAAATTTGGGTCTGCGATGATCATGCTTCGAATTTTTATAACTGTAGTCTGAGAGCCATAAATAAAGACAAATTGTCCTCTTTACCATTGGGGGCTCCCAATTCTTGCATAATAAGCAATCAATCAGAGGTTCAGTCTATCAGATTGATGGAACGAAATATCCCTCGTGTAATAGAGGCCCATATTTTGAAGAGGATAATGTCCTCCCTTTTGGAACATAAAATCCAGTGTAATGGTTACAATAATATTCGCTCCTCAAACAGGATGACATCAAGCAATGGTCAGATTCAGATTTACGGGTCCAATACTAGCAAATCCACATCTTTGTTTATTATTAAAATCCCAGTCCTATTAAAGCAGATGTTTTCAAAGAAGTTGACAATTTTAGAGCAGAACAAGGATCTTTTATATGAATTCAAATCCTCCTTTATGGCGAGTGAGTTGAACCAAGTTATCCAAGACCAACTCATTAAGGCATGTCACCAATTTATTCACAAAGAAGTTGATAATATATGGCCTAATCTATCACTGAAAACACAGCAAAAGGACACTTCGGATTTTCCCTTGTTACTGACTGATGGAGATTCTCATTCAGGATCATTGATCAATGATCACCCATCACCCTGAAGTCCAATCTTTGTGCAATCAGAATGAAATGGTCTCAAACATGCACTTGATAATGGAGCAGGAAGATCGCAATTCTGATCCTCTCAATCTCACTTCTTCATGCTGCAGAACAGGATATTTCAACACATGAGATGAGCCTCGAACCAAATCATGAAGATCAAATGATGTTGTCTCAGGACTCAATTCAGAGGGAGGAACCTAATGATACAATGTTAAATCTATGTAAACCTTCTATTTATCAGACAAGGTCCAAGAAACAAGTGGCTACTCCAAAACCTAAAGGAAAAGTAGGGAGGCCCCCTAAGAGAAAGCGTTTGATTAAGAAAACCAAGGAGAAAGTCCAAGCAGGAATACAGTCCACATTGCATGACAAGTTAAGCCCGACGAGAGTGGATTCTCCGGGCACTCAATGAAGATAATTACATGGAATGTTAGGGGCATCAATGCCCCTAACAAAAGACGCCTCATTACATCCCAAATTGATGGGTGTGGGGTAGATATCTTAATGCTACAAGAGACAAAACTTTCAGAGGTTTCGGAATTACAGCCATTTATAGCCTGGAAAAATTGGAAATATATTGCATCTCCGTCCATGGGAGCATCTGGGGGACTTGTTATTTTGTGGAAAGACTCAAGGGCCAAAGTTCAGAATCAAGCAATCAAGGCAAACTATATTCAGGTTCAGGTTTTGTCCACCCAATTTTATTTCCAATTGATATCATTTTATGGACCCGCGTCCACCACGGGGAAGAAATATTTATGGGACTCCTTGTCAATTGTGTTGGCTAATTGTCCAAACTCACTGGTTTTAATTGGGGGTGATTTCAATGCTTTGTTTTCGGACAAGGACAAAGTGGGATGTATTATCCCTCCGTCTAAAACAATGCAAGATAGTTTACCTCTCAACGGAAATACTACTTAGTCGAACAGGAGGATGGGTTTTTGTCACATTGCGGAAAGGTTGGATAGGTTTTTTGTTAATCCTATTTGGTCTCAAAAGTTTGGTATTCAGAATTCTTCCATCCTTCCTTTTTAGGTTCAAACCATTTTGCTCTTCAAATAGACATCTCAATCTCTCTTGTGCACGTAAGATTTGCTGCCCCTTTCAAGTTTAAGCATATGTGGTTCCATGATATTACTTTCCTTCCTCAGCTGCAACTTTGGAGGATTAACTCTCCCTTTTTTCGAGGATCTAGAATGTTTCAATTTTGTAAGAAACTTCAATGACTCAAGCTGCAAATTAAGCAATGGAACTCTAAAGTCTTCAAGAATATCTTTAAGACAAAAGAGGAGTTATAGATTCAAATTAAGGAGCTAAACAAGGAGATTATCAAGAATGGTCTACAAGATCACTCATATACTAAACTCTCAATCACAAGAAATTCTAGCAAGGGAGGAAGTGTTTTGGAAACAAAAATCAAGAAAACTGTGGTTTCAAGAGGGTGATAAGATTACGAAATATTTCCATTCATCAACTAAAATGAAGAGGTCTAATAACTTGATTTCTCACATCAAAAATGTTGCAAGAGATTCACTAGTTGATGTGGGAAAAATTCAAGAGGAAGCTGTCTTTTTTCTCTTCCCTGTTTTCCAAAGCTGATACTAGAGGAGCTAATGATGAGCAGCTATCTCAGGAGGTTCTTCAACATATACCTTTGTTGGTCACTGATCAAGATAATTCTTTTTTTTTGAGACCCTTTTCCTTGGATGAGATACGACAAGAGGACCAGATGGATACACAGCCCTCTTTTTCCAAAAATGTTGGCATTTTATGGGCACGGATATTTAGAGAGTGGTAGAGGAATCTTGTAAAAGTGGTAAGATTCTAAAACAATTTAACACCACGTTGTTAGCTCTTATACCGAAGAACTCATCCCCTTCTTCATTTGTAGATTTCAGACCTATTTCTTTGTGCAACACAATATATAAAATCATTACCAAGACAATCACTTTGAGATTAAAAACAATTTTGCCTAGAATCATTTCAAATCAGCAAGGAGGTTTTGTCCCAGGCAAGGATATGATGGAAGGAGCTTTGGTTGCTCACGAAGTAATTCATTCCTTGGCATCTCATAAAATGGAAGCTATGATTATTAAGCTCAACATGATGAAGGCATATGATAGAGTTAGATGGCATTTCCTTTACCAAGTTTTGCTCAAGTTTGGTTTCTGGGTGGTGTAATTGGACCTTGTCTTGCCTCTCAGGTGCTATATTTTCAGTTTTAGTGAATGGCAAGCCTATGGGTTTCTTTTCCTCTTCTAGAGGTGTTCGTCAAGAGGATCCTATTTCCCCTTTTCTCTTCATAATCATGGTAGAGACTCTTAGCAGGATGATTTCAGCACATCACTTGAGTGGTAACTGGAAGGGTATCCTCATTCCTAACACACAGCTGATTGTTACACATATTTTATTTGCGGATGACAGTTCTTTTTGGAGAGGCATCAGTAAGGGAAGCAAAGCAGATGTTTAGAGTATTGGATCAATATTGTACAATGTCTGGACAAAAAGTGAATTCAGCTAAATCAAAGGTTTTCTTTCTTCATTGTCCTCCTTCCGCCACTAGGCGGTTGTCTTCAGTGCTTTGTTTTAAGGAAGCATTGCTTCCATGCAAATACTTTGGTATTCCGTTATTTTCTGGAACTAAAAAAGGAATCTTTTGGTCAAATGTTGTGACCTCAGTAAAGAACAAGATTTCAGTCTTGGAAAAACTCTTGGCTTTCTCTGGCCCGAAGAATTCTTTTTATTAAATCAGTCCTTGCATCTATCCCAAACTATATTATGTTTGTTCTTCCAATGCCAAGAAATGTTAAAGAAAATTTGGAATCAATCTTTAAAAAAATTCTTTGGAAAGGAGTGGACCCTAAAAATAAAATTCACTTACTAGCCTGGGAGAAGGTTTGTTGGCCTAAGGAATGTGGAGGTGCAGGCATACATGATATTGGTCATAGAAATGTTGCTTTAGGCGCTAAGTTGGTCTGGAAGTTGTATAGTGTTGTGAGGTCTTTCACACATCGCCCCAATTCTTGGGGACCCCCTGATTTTTTTTGGATTTTGGGGTTGAGCTTGAAGGATTTAAAAGTAAAGTTGATCAATTTGTGGACGCTCAATGGCATCCCAAGGGGAAATTTGGAAGAAAAGTGTTTGTTAAGTGTTTTTTTTTGCCCTTGGGGCGGAAATGTCCATACCCTTGGACATTTCCGCCATGTTGCTTTTGACCAACATCCTCCCTTTCATTCTTTCCTCCTTGGCTAAGGGGATGAGTCATGGGACTTAGTGGCAAGTTAGATTGGATGATGATGGTGTTTGAAGTGAATTGATGGAGTCCAACTTTGCAATGTTTTAAGGAAATGTTTGGAGAATCAATGTTGGTGCTGGACTGAGATTGGCATGGCATGTTCATCCTCTCTCTGTTTTCTGCCAGCACCTTGATGACTGATCTTTCCCCCAACTTGGAGTCAAAGAGGCATAGAAGTAAATTGATGGAGTGGAGACAAGATATTTGAATTTGGATTGGAACAAAAGCTTGGCAATGAAGGGTTGATTTTAGTGTTTTGTGTTGATGAACATGGTATGATGGCCTTGTCCAAGGTGCTGGCGGATTCCGCCACCCCCTTGGACACCCTGTCCATCCCACCTTGGAATCCCGCCCAGCCATAGAGACCCTCAAACTTGGACTTTGCTGTGGTATTAAGGTTTAGAGGGAGTTAGGAAGAGTTAAGATAGTGGTAGAGTGATTGTAAGAGGTCATGAGTCCATGAACATGGACCATGTCCAAGGTGATGGCGGATTCCGCCACCCCCTTGGACACCATGTCCATGGTACCCCTGATTTCCGCCATGCTCTTGAAGCTTGTCTTTTCTCCTATATGAGTGCAAGGTTGATGCTATAGG
>MU225789.1:2921976-2937421 GCA_018584345.1 Thuja plicata
GGAACCTTGGAGTTTTTCTCATGTTCTTCATGAGTATTTACTTTTCAAGAGAGGGTTGAGTGTTTGATATCCTGTATCAAGTATTCAATTCCTATATGTTATGTAGTGGTACAAAACTCACATCAACATATAGCTCATAAAATTCTTTATGGTCTTCCATTGTAAGAGAAAAATACTTAGACTCAGATGACCATGAAAGAATTTTCACAATCCTAGATCCTCCTTTGAGGTCTCAGATGTGGAACTTACATCTAAAATGCAGACAACTCTTTTTACCAAATCTTTCATGGTTAGTACTGGAAGGCAGTTTGATTAGATTCTGGGAAGACTCCTGGAATGGTCTTCCTCCACTAGGAGATAGACAAGATTTACAAGAATTCAAACTTGTTTTGAAATCTAAGTGGAGGGAGATGGTTAAACATTATTTTACCAAATTTTTGGTTAATGGTGTATGGAAGGTACGCTGGAAAAATCCTTATACAGTGAAGGCACCACCTAATCATCAGTATCCTCTTGGAAGAATTTAAAAAAAGAGTTATTCACTTGTCGGGTGGCAGAGATAAACTTGTTTGTCTTCCTTCTCCAACTGGTTCTTATTCAGTCAAACAAAGATACAAATTTTTAACCGAATCGGATAAATACAGATTGCAATAGAAAATTTTCTTTCTACTAGTTAGATTGAGGGCTTCAGAAAGATGGGGCCTTTGCTTGGTTAGCATTAAAAGGACGAATTTTAACCAGTGTGAGACTTTCATCTTTGGGTCTTGCACAACCCTTCAATTGTGTGCTTTGCAATGAGGAGGTAGAATCCACAGATCGTCTTTTAAATTGTCCCTTTGCTTCTCAATGTTGGAGTTGGCTTAAACATAAATTAAATTGGCAATCTCCTTTCCAAAACATCTCTTCGGTGTTTGAATCATGGCCAAAATTATTTTCAAAATCCTTTTTTCCATAGTTTGGTCTGTTGCTCCGACCATACTCATTTGAAATCTTTGGTGGGAGAGAAATAGAAGAATATCTAGATCTGAAGTTCAGGGTGTTGATTCAGTATGCAAGAAAATCGAAGAAGCCATATATGAATCAGTTAATGCTTATGTTTTTAAAACTAAGAAACTTGATTCAGCTTTCACATCCTCGGACAATGATATCCAGAAAACTTGGAGACTTTTTAAACCTCCTTTCAAAGGCAGTCTAATGGTCAATTCCAAAACTAAGGTAAATAGGAAGGAAATCAGGTGGAAGGTGCATCCTCCCAATTTTCACAAGCTCAACTTTGATGGAGCTTCTAAAGGAAATCTGGGAGTATCAAGTATTGGCTATGTTATCGGAGATCATTATGGCAAAGTTTGTTTTGCAGGATATGGAAGGATTGCAAATGGTACTAACAATATTGCAGAAGCGAGTTCTCTTCTTTTTGGTATCAAATTGGCATTGGAAAATAAAGTTTCAAACCTAATTATAGGAGACTCTATGAACATTATTCAGACTAAGTGGTATCGAAGCCTCCAACTGGAGAACTAGATATATAATTCAGGAGATTCAACTCGTCATGGCTCAAATCCATAACTTTTCAATATCACATTACTATAGAGAATCGAACAAATTAGCAAATGCTCTTGCAAATTTGGGCTGCACCATTAATGAAGGGGAAGTTATTCTATACTCTAGAGTCTAAAGAATTTTATCAAATTGTAGATCTTTGTAGTATTTCTTCAGATGATTTAAAATCTTAAAGTTTTCCTTTTTGCTGAAGTGCCCTTTAGTAAGATCTGCAGATTTTATTTGCACCATGCGGGAACAAGGTCTATTAGAACTCTGGCTTTTGGTGGCGAATCCACTCTCAGATTGTGCAGCCTCTGTACAAGTCGATCTGCTGTTTATAATAAAAGAGGACTGGGGTTATAACCTCTTGCTGCTGCTGCAAAGACCTCCATGTTTTTTGTAGCAGCACTTGGGCAAATCCCAGTGAGGAAGAGAGGAAACCTATGTAAAATGGATTTTTTTGGATGGATCTAAGGTTATAATTCAAAAAACAAGCTTTGTTCATTGTTTTCACCAGATCTTCCCGTGTCACTTAGGCGTAGGTGTTGCTCAGTTCGTGTAGACAACCAACAGACCTAGAAGATATCTTTGAATCTGTCGTAAACCTTGAACAGGAACATATTCAGCAAAGATACAATGAGGGTTTCGAAGAAGGAATGGAGCTGGGGAAAGTAGTGTAGACACCCTAAATTGGACACTCTTACGAGTTTGAATTAGTTTGAATTAATTACTAACTTTTCTTCTATGAATTAAATGGTTCTTTAATTATTTAATCAATCACCTTTATTTCTTCCATAACCTAATCTTTTCATCATTTAATCAGTTTCATCGATATTAATTAAATAATTGTTATTATTTAATTAATCAACCTTAATTAATTGGTCTTTCTTAGTTAATTAAATTCAATTTCTATAACCCATAGTTTAAAACTTTAAATAATTATCTTTAATTATTTAAATTATCTAATTATTCCTTCTAATTAAATTAATTTAATTTCATCTCAATTTCAAACTAATTTCATTTCTAATTAATTTCGTCCTAATTTCATTCTAATTTCATATTTTTACTTAAATGGAATTTTTAATTCAATTTGAAGCTTCTAAATCTTCAGAAAAATCCAAACTCGGGATAATTCTAAATTCTAAAATTCTGAAAATCAAAAATATGCATAAATAAAAATGCATATCTTTGAATTTGGAAATTAATATTTTTTTGAAAATAAAAAATCCTCTCAAAATGCAAAAATCAGTCTTAAAATCAAAATCATTTGCAGTTTTGAAAATCATTATTTTCAAAATCTTCTTAATCTTATCTTCTTTATTTCCTGAATACTCTTCGCTTTTTGAGTTTAAAGAGAAAATAAATCTCATCAATCAGTCTCTAATTATCTCATCCGTCCAATCTGCTTTCCCAAAATCAATCTTGACAGTTCAATCAGTCTTGTTTACCTATATAAATTCCCTTCAAACCCATATGAAGGATCCTGATTTCTGAATAGTAATTATCTTATACAGGTTTTTATCAAGCAATCAAGCATCATATCTTAGTTTTCTCGAATCTCTGGCCGAAGTGCTATCGAATCCAACACTGAGCGCCACATCAATCCACTTCCATAGAGTGCAGAGAAGCAATAGAAGAAGAGAAGCATATATTTAGAATGGTTTGATTTAATTTCATCTTATTTTCTGATTATCATGCTTGATTTCTATTGTTTTGTAGGGTTGTTTAATGTTAGTAGTTTATTTGATTGATTTCATTGCTACTAATCCATCTCCTAAGTCTTGCAGAAAAACCCTATGACAAGTAGAAGGAAGAGATGTGGGTTTGAAACATGGCTTTGAAGTAAGAGAAGAGTTGGGCTTTTACAAGGGTTGTGTTAATGTATGGAAAGCTGCTCTTGAGATTGAACCAATTGTATTCTCCGCAAGGGTCCACAAGCAGTTAAAACAACTAGAGGAATTGGCAGATAAATACCCTCTTCTTGAACTAGAAAATGAGTCTGTTCAAGATATTTTAGAATCCATGAGAATAAAATTCAGAGCCATCTCAACAACACTCTCGGACAACCTTGAATATGATGGATATTCAAAGAGTAACAATACTGAATTTTGATTGTGTATGAAATAGCTTCTTCATATGTTTGGCACATGCTTCTTAAGGAAACTATGGATTGCTCTTTTGCCTGTTCAAAACAACAACATTGTTCTTTCATAAATGATTTGAGACCTATTTATTCTTGTTATAAGTTTGGTAAATTTAGTACTAAACATTCAAGTGGACATTGCCCAAACATTTTAAATATTTGGTGCAAGGCAAAGCAAGTGAGTCTGAAATAGGTATCCCAGCTTGAGCTAGAACATTTTCTTCAATCTTTAACAGCCTTTGCCCCTGCAACAATAGCTAATCTTGGACCAGGGTTTGATTTTCTTGGTTGTGCTGTTGAAGGCTTAGGGGATCATGTTAGTGTAGAGGTGAAGGAAGGGATAGAGCCTGGCAAAATTGTGATCTCTTCGATATATGGCAACAACAATAGACTTAGTCATGATCCACTGAAGAATTGTGCTGGGATTGCAGCTAACGCAACCATGGATTTGCTTGGAATCCATTCTGTAGGCTTGTCACTTTCTCTTCACACAGGTCCGTCATTGGGAAGTGGGCTTTTGGCTAGAGTACAGCTAGTGCAGCTGCTGCAGTAGCTGTAAATGCCTTATTTGGGAGTAAATTAACAAATGGAGACCTTGTTGTGGCTGTATTGGAATCAGAGGCAGCTGTAAGTATCATGCAGACAATGTTGCTCCTTTGATGGGTCAACTCATGCACCAGTTCTATCAAGCTTCTCAACTGATGCAGAGGCTTCTAATATTCCCTTCATGAGGAACATATCCAACATGGCTTCAGCAATAATCTCTCCTTTTTTCCAGTGTGTCTATAACAGCTACAGCAGTGGGCCCAGCAACAATTACGGTACATCCAAATGCACCTGTTTCAAGAGCAGCTTCCTTGACTACCAACATTCCTGGAATTAGGGGGACCCTTTTGGGTTCAACTATAGAATCTGATGATGGTGCAGCTCCTAGAAGACAAGGATCCCCCTAAAGGACAGCTACAACAAGAGCTGCTGCCTTGCTACAATTCAATATGTGATTCTTCGTAGTAATTTATGTTGGAAGCACTGCTCGCCTTTTTTTGTTGGGGCTTCAAAAGCAGGAGTGACAAGCACAAAGAAGAGCTCTTTATCATTGGGGAATGGGAGGGAGATAAGATCAAGTGGACTATAGCTCCGGACAAGAACAAATGTTCACTATCCAGACTAAGACATGTCTTTGCCATGTAGACAAATTGTAAGCAAGACAAGTTGTATAGAAGCAAATGTGCAATGAAAAGAAGCATGGACTATCAGAGGTTGGTTTCTTTTGTTTGAAAACAGTTTCCATATACACCTGTACTCTGCCCACTTGGTAGTAAGATGGATTATATATTTCACCGTGATACAAACCTGAACAAGCACTTACATGAGCACGAGTAACTGCCCTCTCAGATTTTGTTGTTTGCACACACTGATGGATATGGATTTGGGGTGGAGGATGGATTGATGACACCAAATTCAACATTGGATCATTCATGTCTTCTCACATCGTCTGGGCCCAGTGTGTGGGAGGAGATAAGAGTGCAGAATATTTGGTTGCAATGCTACAACTGAGCTTGTGAAGAAGAGGAGTGCTACTGGAGATTGTGAGACAGCAATATTTACAGAGTCCTTCAATAGAAGATTCGGCTCCCCTCTTTAATCTCCTTTCTTTTGATTCTTTCTCATTCTCTCCTACCTTCTTCATGCATTTTGTAACTTTCTTTTATTCCTCTTTGGGGATGTTCCTTGTCTCCCCTCCAATTTTTCCCTATATCTATTTTTATATATATTTATGCAATATATTATAGGCCCCTGGCCTTTTGCCTAAAAAAAAACAATTCAATTAAATATTAGATTTATAATTTTAATATATTTTAATATTTATTATTTAATAATATAATATATAAAATTTGACATATATTTTTATTTAAATTAAAAAAATTTAACATATTTAATCACAAATTTTATTGCCGAATTTTTCCCCATGCCGAACTTCATTTGAATCTTATCGTCCGCAAATACGAATTCAAACCTTGTGGGCCCCCACATTGCCCCATTGGCAAAAAGAATTTTAAAAAAGTGTTTTTTAATGTTTTTAAATGCCAAAAATCATTTGAATGTGTAGGGGACACTTTTTGTTTCGAAGACAGATAGTATTGGGCGGCCCCCAGGTGTTTTGGATACATCTAGCCGTCCCCAAATGTCAAGAGATGTTTCCTGCAGTTTTTTGAAATTGGAGACGGCTGGGAGACATTTTCTATTTGTCCCACTGTCCCCGAAACATTTCGGGGATGGGGACGAGTCCCCTAGGGACAGGAAACACGTCCTCGTGTTAACATAGACTAAAATTCTTTATTGTTATTGGGGCCGATCCCTTTTTGATTTGGGCACCCAATTTGGAAGTTAAATTAAATTTACTTTGGGCTGACCCTATTGTGTGCCCAAGTTTTTTTTAAAAAGGTTTTAAAAAATAAATTTATGTAAAGGTGGCCTGCATCTTTTGGATAAAGAGGTGAAAAATCAAACATAAATAGAAGATCATTTGGGGTGTATTTACTTAAGCAATTAAACAAATATCTTTACATTTATAGTTGAGTAAAAGAGCAGATCTAAATTAGAATCAAGAGTAGAATCTATATCAGATTTAATGGCAGAACTTAAAGGAATAAAACCAGATGTTAGAAGCAAATCTAAGGAGCTTATATAAGCAGATTTTAAGGTGGATTTTTGCAGATCTATGAGCAGATTTTCTTGAGATCATAAGCAGATTTAAAGAAGCAATAATTAATCAGATACATGGGGGACAATTAAATCTCATTCAAGAAGAACATCAGACACTTGCCACTTTATCATTAGAGGTTGGTGCCTCGTTTGCAAAGAGATTCGGTGTCTCTTGCTGAGTTGGTGCTCAATTGTAGGGATTGGAGTCACCAGTGGGTTGGTGCCTAAAAATCATCTAAAGGGTATTGGTGTCTCCTGTGAGCTGGTGCCTGCAGAGATTGTATGAAGTTTCTAATACAAATGCAATATTTTGCTGTGGTTTTCTCCTGCAGAGGTTTCCACCTTAATGTAATGTCCCTTTTCTGAAAGAAGGTTTAATAACAAATAATAATTAAGAAAATGAAGATATAAATAAATAATAAAATATAAAATATTATTACAAGTTAGTTAAGTTTAATGATAGGTCAATGCCATGTAGTGAAGAGTTGTGACTCCCTCAACATAAGATATAAAAGGGCGAAGATTTCATTTGGAAAATTGGAAAATGAAATATGGAATAAACAGGTTGGAATTGAAGAAGAATTCAGATATAAACCTGAATTGGAAATAAAGAGCAGCAATTAAGATTAGTTAAGAAGCAATTAAAAAGTGGAAGAAACACCACTCTTAAGAAGATATGTTAAGAAGTTTTAGAGTGCATTTGAGGAGAGCAAGAGTTTATATCAGACTTATGTTTGCAGATATGCAAAGGAGAAGATAAAAGGGACGACCATCAAAGAAATGTTTGAAGGCATAATTGTAAGAAGAGTTTATAGCAATTGTTTGGAGAATATTTGCAGATATAAAGGAATATGCTGATGCAAATTGAGAAGGAAAGTCTATGCAGACTTACAGGAGAAATTTAAAGAGAAGACATAGTTTGAAGGTGTGAATCAAGAGAGAATTAATGGAGAAGAAAGAATAAGGAGGGACTCCTTCAAAAGGCAAACGTTGTGAAGGATTGTGACTCTCCCAAAAGGTGGTAGTTATGAAAAGTTGTCTCTTTCAAAGGGCATAAAGGATGAAGGGTTGTGACTCTCTTCAAAGGTTGTGATAATGAAAGGTTGTGACTCTCCCATCATGATGATTTAAATAGGAGGGAAAGTCATTTGTTGAAGGGATGGTAGAAGGGATAATCATAACGAAGGTAACCATAGTAAGTTATGTTCTGACATATAAGACAGTCCTGATCTGCATAAAGGGGAGCATAGGAATTACCGAAGGAGTAAAGAAAGAAGGGGAAGAGAATATGGTAGCAACTTCCAAAGGGGCGGCAATGATGAAGGGTTGTGACCCTTTCGAAGGGTAGAGATTGTGAAAGGGTGTGACCATTGCAGGGGCAGATATGGTGAAGAGATATGACTCTTTCTCACATTGAAAGGTATAAAGAGCAGAAGGTTTCATTTGAGGAGGGAATCCATGGGAGATAAAGTCAGGGAATGATATGTTATTCTCAAAGGCCACAATGGAAACTGGTGCCTCAATTCTTATGAAAGGTGGTGACCCTTTCACCAATAATGTATAAAGGAGAGATAATTCCAAGTACTCAAGGAACATCTATCTATCATCACTCACCAATGCATCAAATCAGCACTCACTCAATCATCACTCCTCAATATATGAATTCCACATTCAATCAATCATCATTCACTAAAATATCAATCATCAAATCAAAGGAAATCATTCTACCATTCATCAAATTTCAATTGGTAATCAAGCAAACAGACTTGCAATCAATTCAATTAGTCTATATTAATCATTCAATCATCGGAAGAGAGAAGAAAATAATAAGAAACAAACTTCAGTAACAAACTCAGAACAACATCACTACATATAAATACTATATAATAAGTATTTGCTAGTTGTTCTTTGTATTGATTTGGTATGCATTTTAGTGACATGTTATTATGTTGATCATAGTTGCAAGACTCATTGAGTAATCACAGAGTGGCAATTAATCGCCGAGTTTTATAGCTCGGCGAGTTTTTCCCTGGAAAAACTCACAGGGGAAACTCGAAGAGGTTTTCCGAAAAACTCGTGAGTTTTTTAAAAAAAACTCGCCCGCACCTGTGCAATAGCGTTAAAACACTAAAAACAGCATTTTCTCATTTTGTTCTTTGTTTGCAGCGACTTGACTTGTACCCTTTTGGAAAAACTCGGCCGCCACTGTTCATAACCGCATAAAGCAAAAAAAAATGGCACAGTCAAGTTAATTTAATGCTAAGAGGGGGGAAAGAGCTCTCGACGCCTTGACCCTTGACCCCATCTTCGGGGCCCTACCCCCAAACCCCCGTTGAAAAATTCTGGGGGAAATTGCGCCGATAGAAGTGGGGAAAAATTAACCTCCGAGTCTAATCAGGCTCTATATAACAACAAAGTCACGCCCAGTGCAGGCTTCTAGGACTAGATCCTCTAGTTGTACCTCTCCCTTAGTTTTTGTTCATTTTTATGCTGAGAGGGGGGAAAGAGCTCTCGACGCCTTGACCCTTGACCCCTTGGGGGCCCTACCCCCAAACCCCCGTTGAAAAATTCTGGGGGAAATTGCGCCGATTGAAGTGGGGAAAAATTAACCTCCAAGTCTAATCAGGCTCTATATAACAACAGAGTCACGCCCCGTGCAGGCTTCTAGGACTAGATCCTCTAGTTGTACCTCTCCCTTAGTTTTTACTAGAGCTGGGAAGAGGAAGATGTAATTGTAAATTTGTAATGATGTATTTACTTTTAGTTTCACTGAAACTATTTACTATTTCGCTTCAAGCCATCAACATTCCTCACGAGATTGCGATTTTGTACCCACTTTGCATTTAAATATATCTAGACTCAACTTGTTTCTTTTGTGTTCTCATTAATTGACTCATTGGATGCATCTTCTCATTGAATCTAGCCAAAAAATGCATTTCTAATTAAATTGTAAGCAGTTTTTTCATTTCCCGAGTTTTTTGCTGAGTTTTTCAAAAAATTGGCTGAGGCAAGATTTCGCTGAGTCTGAGTTTTCCAACTATGATGCTGATAAGTGATGTATGTGTGTGTGTGTGTTTGTGTGTGTGCACCAATTAGTAGTTTAATATATGCATTTCTTTGATAACTTATAAATGCTGTAATACAGAAATTACATGCAAAATATGATGTTTCTTGTTTGTCACAATTAGCCATGGTAGGGGAATGAGGTCACAGAAGGGAGAACGGCAATGAGGTCACCTTATAAGTACCTCAAATCATGGTTGTGACTGGAGTGTCTCCATGGGGCCAAAGGGGGACAAGCGGCCTGCCTTTGGGCTTAGGAAGGGTAGACTTTCGGGGCACCCTGCTGTGAATGACTCCCACAGACCTTACCATAGTAAATGGGTGTTCAATCATTTGAAGTCAAGCAAGTACTGGTAAAATGAAGGAAAACGGAGATGGGACTCCACACTAGGTAGCCCACCTCATATGTATGGCACGAGCCACATGAGGCCAAGGGGGGTGGTATATCCAATCTCGGGCCTAGAGTAGGAGGTTATTGGGGCACCTCATCAAATAACCCTAACTTAGCACTTCTATAGTTGGGTCACCTTAATGTTTATTTTAATAAACTAATGTCTTGATCATATTTGTTGTCGAAGAAGTTTAGTTATGAAATATGATTATAAATATTAAACCCTAATTGTGTTGTTGGGCTTCAATCAGATTGAAAGGTATCTATAAAACCCTAACTATTTGAAAAAATTATGATTTAGGGCAAAATTGTGATACTCATAATTTGAAGACATTACATAGAATCTTGCATTTTTGATTAATTATTTTGAAAGCTAAAAGTTTGTGATTATACCCTTCCTCAATATAATGGTGTGTGCTTTTCAATTTATCACAGCTTGATAAATTAACTATCTTTGCCTAATTTCGAAGGACAATGCAGGACAAATGCAAATTTTGATAATAATGAAATCAACAATGAAGAGTGAAGATTACTATAAAAATTGAGAACTAGGAAGAAATCAATTTGAATTGGGAAAATTAGAAAAATAAACTAATATTGATTGTGGGTTTTAAAACTTCGGGATGAAGATAAGATTCTATTTTCCAGTCACTCAAACATAGAAATACTCTGAGTTGTAAAATTGACACAAACTTTTACACCAATAGATAGCAATTCCTTTTATAATCAATTTTTCCTATCCTAAAAACGAAGTTTTATGCGGTCCCACACATACCTTTCTAAGGATTTTGCAATGTGCTCTATAAATGGCTATCTCGCCACTTGTCCCACTATGATAAGGATTACCCTTTGGTACCTGCCTCAGAAACCATATGTATTCAGTATTACAATTTATCAGAAGATTCCAAATATGAAACATATGATATTAACAATTTTACAAATACGTGAATCATCTCTGCAGTCTTAACCCCATGCAAACATCATCCTAATATTATCAAGCATGTTTCAAAGGATTGATGTAGAAAATGGGACAAAAGTACACCGATGAAGATAGATCATTTTTTATTGGGCCCACTATACTGTATCAGAAACACATAAATTTTCAAATAGTAAAAATACAAGTATTATTTGAGTCTTGAGCTTCGAGGAAGACATAATTAAGATGTTCACAAGTGTTTGATGGACAAATAAATACAACTGGTGTCTAGAAGTTATCAACATATGCAAGTGGAAATCTGCAAGTGCATATTGTTACAAAATATTAGGGAATGTTAACCCTAAGATCTATAAAAATTAGCATCTGAAAAAATAACTTACACTAAAACAAGTAAACATAACTAACTGGATGAATTACTGGTAAATCTGAAGGGGGTAAACCCAAACCATATTATCAAAGTAGAAGTACAAAGAACCATGCAAGGAAAAAACACCATAAGGAAAAAGGACCAGATGAATATCAAAGCTAGAGAGGCTAAGGCTAGAAACCAACTCAGTAATAACCTACCTTCTGTATATATTGCATACATGTCATAAGGTATTTTACTATTTCGAGAAATGCAATCCAAAGTGCTTAAGTGGGAGGTGCTACTATGTGATAGACCTGGAAGGCAGAAGTGGGACCTGGAACTGGCCGTCACATCAGTAGTCACCATTGCGTTCACACTTAAAATATTCCAGAGTTCAACATAAAACTCTGAAATTAGATCCTTTTCATAGATAATAAATCTAACATTCCCCAGTATATTGTTAAATGTTATTCATATTAAAACTAGGCAGTCTATGTTTGTGTAGTAAATTGCCTCCATTATATAGTCCTTTACGATTCATTTTCTTTCCCTTGTATGCCTTGGACTTCATCCATTTGATCCATTCACTACACACCAGTACAGCCTGCAAGGCACCCTCCCTCTTGACCATAATCTTAACACGTAACTAGCAGCACATGTTTCCCTCAGTTGAAGTTGAACAAAGCCCCTTCTTCACTAAATTTTATAAATAGCAAAGATATCGTGATTGTGGATAACCATTCATGTATCACTGGAAACAAAATTCAATTCTACAATACAAAGGCATCAAATTCTTGGGTGCACTATATGGGAATTCAAAAGTAGGTGCCCACAGTAGAATGTCTAACCATTCTAGGCTGTATCTGCTGGAACATTTTTACAACAGTGCAGTTAGTCATGTCAGAACAAACAAGATGCTTCCAAAATGTATTGAGATCATCAGAAATACATGGAAAAAAATTCACAAGTTTCAAGAAAAGAAAAAAATATTAACCTTAGCAGCATCTTCTGGATTGTTTTTCACTGGTGCATAAGCAAGCCATGTGTCCATCACCTACATATGCAAGAGTTAAACATTCAATATGTTTTTAAGCATATAAAATAGTGTACAGTGAAAGAATCAAATGTTAAAAGAAATAAGATTTTTCCTATAATTAGTGATATATTTTAAATTCAATATATCTAGATCTTATGCAAATATGGTGCAGGACACCCATTCAACTAAGAAATGATTCCTTTTATTAGAAATACTTGGTTTCTTGGTAAAAATATAGAACATTCTAAGAGCTTATTTAGGCTATATCGAGGTCATGAAAGTGTTGATAGTTATAGAAGATTAATCTGGCAGTTGCTATTACACTATTCACTTTTGCTTCCCAGATAGACTTTCCCAAAAATTCCTCCAAAGGTGGTGCCCCATTTAATGAGGGGCCAAATATTATAACATAATAAAGTACAAATATTTGACGGCTTGAAAGGTGTACAACTATGTTACCAGAAACGAGAATTGGAAATGGCAATGGGAAGGGTAACATGACAAGAAATGGAATATTTAGAGGTTGTGTATAAGCAATGAATATTATATACATGTAACATTTCAAAAAATTTAGTTTATTATATAAATGCATTCCACAAATAAATATACATACAAATGATAGTTTGTAAAACCAAAAACATAATAAAAATAATTTATTATATAACACGGGGATGCATCCCCTATTTTTGGCCCTCTAGGAAACGTCCCAGAAATGCATCACCTGCCATCCCCATCGCCATCCCCGAAATGGTGTAGAACATTTTAAAAACCAACACAAGTCAATGTTTTTCTTAAGACAGCAAAGTAGAAACAAATCCAAGTGGGCTTTGACATTAACTAATGGCTCTAAGCTGGCACTAAATTGAATCTATGTATCGTGCATGCATCAAAGTGCTGAAGTTGCAGGCTTATTTTGTGTCTCAGACAAGACATTTTCTGATTTCACCATAAATGTTGTCATTAAAAGTCGTATAAAACATAAAATATATTAATATATTTTGAAAAATTCAAAGATACACACACACACACTGTCGTCCCCCTATCCTCATCTCCGAAACACTGGAACATAAAAAAAATATATATTTAAATGTAAAGCAAGTTTCTAAAACTTATTAAAAATTTAAAAGTAATTGTATGTTTTACCTTTTGTAATGAAATGCTTCCACAAAATGAATATAATTGAAAATATGTTGAAAATACTTGATAATAATATGCCACTTCGAGGGGGCAAACTCCTAATCCACTTCGAGTGGGATGTCTCCAATAGTCTTCAATAATTACTCATACTCCACATCATGATAATAACTAGCCTATACCTCCTATATTTACCATACTTATGCCTTGGATACCACCTAGGTCGACTTAGATACTTAAATATAACTCCTAGGACGTCCTAAATACATATATATGATTATAACAATGATCCAAGCCACAAGATTCGAGTTTGGCGATTATAAAATTTGGATGGAGTTTAGCAAGGGCAAAAAATATTTAAAAAAATCGGCATTAAATTCGCCTTATATAAATTTATTTATTTTTAAATATAAGCAATATATCCACAAAATTGTCAAATTAGTTTAACATTGCTAAATAATTTAACAAATAACTTTTTTTTTCTAAAATAAAACAATATTATATTAAATATCATAAAATTCGGATGAAGTTCAGCAAGGGTAAAAATTCACCAAAATTCATATTTCATGGATGAAGTTCAACAAATGTTGTGACCTAGATAATGACAATGTAGCTTATTTAAGAGTTAAGGTCTAGGATGTCGGTTCGAATTCAGGTTCGAGTTCGAGTTTGAAGAACCGGTTCGCTGGTACGGCAAAATTTGAAAAGGGGTTTGGGTTCGGGTTCGGGTTCATTAGTACAAAAATATGTAAAATTTATATATATATATATATATATATATATATATATATATATATATTTATGCTTGTAATCATACCATCATGAATCATGATCACCATCATATAATTCAAGTTCAAGTTCAACATCAAAGATTCAAAACATTAAAATTAAATCATAACATCAGTTCAAGTATCATTGTTTGAAGTTCAACTAATGGATTAATATTTAATAATTTACTGATATTCTTCTTCATCATCGTCATCTTCTATATGGAGCCTAATAAGACTTGAAGGTTAATTTTTCCCCACTTTTATTGGCACAGTTTCCACCCCAAATTATTAAATGGGGGTTTGGGGGCAAAGCCCCCAAAACAAGGTCTAGGGGCTCAATCGATTTAATTATTTTATAAAGGCATTGAGAGTTATTTTTCAGCGGGCCCAATTTCGGCGATGTCAAAAATTTATAAATTTTGCCAAAATAAACGTCTTAAACTCCTTCCGCTGGCAAAAATTCGGCAAAGTTTGTTCCAAGTTCGTCGTTTTCCGGCAAGTTCGCTTGGGTTCAAACTGATTGTTGGGTGGTTCGAACTTGGTCCCTGTGGACTGGACCCACAAGCGGACCGGACCCGAACCACGCACCGGTTCGAACTTATCCTGGTCCAGTGGGGTCTAGGGGTGAACCCGGTATCTTAGGTTAAGGTAGCCATAAGCCAACTGCTCATAATGTAATACACAATATAGGATTAGGGGCGTACCATTGCTCCCATCTTTACAAAACTGTTGTCCTTAGTGCTAACTTTTCTTCTTCTTCATCTCCTTTGTCTTCTTTTTCTATCTTGTTTTTCTTGTTCTTTCTCATGTTCTCAATTTTTCTTCTTTTTATTTCTTGTTCTTTCTCTTGTTCTTGCTCTTGCTCTTTCTCTTGCTCTTGTTGCTCTTGCTCTTGTTCTTTCTCTTGCTCTTGTTCTTACTCCTATGCTTGCTCTTGTTTCTGCTCCTTCTTGTTGTGAGGTCTTTCACACATCGCCCCAATTCTTGGGGACCCCCTGTTTTCTTGGGATTTCGATTCGAATTTGGATGAAGAGATCAAGCATTCTTCCCCTTGGCATGGCGACCTTGGAAGTCATCCTCCCCTTGGCTTGGGTATTTTGAAAGTGACAAGTTTTGTTTTATGAGGTTTTGGGTAAGTGCCCAATGACTGGGCTGTCCAAGGTGCCCCTGATTTCCGCCCAACCTAGTGGGGATGGGGGCAAGTCAAGTTTGGGATGGCGGGGTGTTTTGAAGAAGTTTGAGATTGATGTTGGATGTTTGATGGCATTTCGAGTGGAGAGGAAGTAGTGAACCCAATTTGGAGAGTGAAGATATCCTTTGGGCAGAAATGTCCAACACCTTGGACAATTCCGCCCATGAAGCTGGAGGCCAGCC
>MU225789.1:2940341-2952743 GCA_018584345.1 Thuja plicata
AGTTAGTATCCACAGGTGTAAGGAACCTTGGAGTTTTCTCATGTTCTTCATGAGTATTTACTTTTCAAGAGAGGGTTGAGTGTTTGATATCCTGTATCAAGTATTCAATTCCTATATGTTATGTAGTCGTACAAAACTGACATCAACACTTCTCTTGCTCTTGCTCTTGCTCTTGCTTTTGTTCTTCTACTTCCTTTTCTTTTTCCTTCTACTTCTTGTACTTCTTTTGTCCTTTTCTTCTTATGCTACTACTTGTTGTGAGCAAGTTCTGACAAAATAATTTTGAAATAAATCAAACAAATGAAATCAAAATGATCTGAATTTTTTCTTGTAACTTACCAAAGCCTATATATCACTTTCTGAAAACATTCTCCAAGAAATTAGTTCATTTGCAGCCTTGAGAGATATGTGCTTTGCAAAAGTTTAGGGGCAGAAACCCTAATTCTGCAATGACTCGCTCAATGTTGCTCCAACTACTCTAGAAATTGCACTTAAGGTGCTTCTATGTTCATAAAATACCTATGTTACCCCGAGTTTCCGAGACAGAGACAGCAAGGGACGAGGGGACGCATTTCCATGACAGCGATTTTTTTTGCCAAGTTTGGGGACAGCTACAAGGACGGCAAAGGGGGTGTCTATATAAAATATAGGGAAATTTTAAAATATATAGGAATGTTCTAAATATTCATATGAAAACATGGATAAAACATGCATATATACATTATATTCATATGAAAACATGGATAAAGCATGTATATATACATTATATAACCTTAACATATAACATTTGTGTTAAATTGATGCCCTTGTTTGACTACCAATATTGATGGTATTGATTAGTATATACTAGCAGTTCCCACTAATGTTCATTTCAAGCCTAGACATGTGTATTTGAAGGAGCATGAATGGTTTCCAGACTGAAAAGTATGGCTAAGTACATGTTGTACCTCTTGTAGACCTGGCATGATCTGTTGGGTATGATTCCCTGCATTTCTTGGCCCCTTTGTTGTTGTTTGGTGGTGCTGGTGGTGTATGTATTTGCTGAGTAATGTTGGGAGGTGTTCTCCGATGTTTTGGGAAGGTGTTTAATGAATTTGGTTGTTGTTTTGACCTTCAAACAGTTGAATATCAGACCTGCAACTAGGATTGAGCTTTGCATAGTGGTTTCTAGACTTGACATTGATCATTCCAGCACTTGTTTGCAAGTAGTTCATTGTTACTTTCAGATTGGTGGATATTTTGATATTCTATTTCTATTATGACCTACAACCACTTCTTTGTGCACTACCAGTTTTTGGGTTTTTGTGAAATTGATTACAAAGTTGTTCATATTTATGAGTGCTTTTGGCTATGATTCAGAGTTGTTTACCCTCATATTGGTGAGAAGTCCAATGTTGCAGAACTGTAACCACTTGTTAGAACCAACATATGTAGTTTGTGTATAAAATTTATTAAATGCCTATGCACTATTGCTGATGTTTGGGGGCCAACAAAAAGAAATAAATATAAATTTAAAGCATTTGAGTCCTTTTTAAAAAAAAATGTGCTTGGAAAAGGGGGATGGCTACTCGTCCGTGGGATGGTTAGGTGTAATGTCCCCTTTTTCGGATTGCCCTAATTTTTCCCTAGAATCATAAATTCCCTGTTACCAAGTTCGCACCTGAAGGCCTCAAATCGGGTTCAGGCACGCACTGGGTTCGGGTGCGTCAGCGGGTGCATGTTGGGTGCGCACAGCATGCACGCCTATCACTATGGGTACGCCCGAGTGCACACCTACGAATCCGTGCGCACCCATAGTGCGCGGACTCGGGCACACCCGGGCAGACCCACGACCCAACCTTAATAAAGTGGGCCCAAACCCAAATGAAAAAACAATTTTTTTATTATTTTCTATTCCTAACCCTAAAATGCCCTAATATGAGGCCTTCAAACACACTTTCATTTAATTTTACCTCTCATTTTGCTCTCACAATATTTTCTCTCCATCTTGGCAGTTTGAAGTAAGGTGATTGTATTCGAAGGAGATCGACTGTGGAGAGCCAAATAGCTTCCACAATGCAGATTTAAGTGTTTAAAGTATGCATTTAAACCCTATTCTTTAGTCTTTTGATAGATTTTTTCAAATTTTGATGGATTTTTCAAGTTTGTGAAGAAGTTTTTCAAGTATGTTTTTTCTTTTTCATTTTTTTTTATAGATTGCAACAATGGCTAGTAGTCAAAGCTCAGTGAGTGGGCAAGGAAGTCAAAAATTCAAAATTGATAAAGGGTCTCCTTTATGGATACCACAAGAATTTCACAACTTCCTAGAGGTGGGGGGTTTATTTGGAAGTGTAAATTTTACAATGCACAATATAATAGCCCCTATTACCAAGTGAAACTTTATTTTATGGGCCCTGAGGCTAAAGGGATTAATATGTGAGGGCCCAGATAAGAAGGGGTTGTCTGCTTGACAAATAGCAGCACTTATAAAAGAACAAGAAGATGCTGACAGATTGGTTGCAAAAGGAAAACAAAGTGGTTATAGTTCCGGGAAAAAAATAACAATGACATCACCCTCTCAACCAGTTACGACCTCCAAACATCCCTTCTTGCCTATGCCCTCTACGGAGGATGAAGGTGAAGAACCACAAATCTCCACCCACAAGAGAGGTTCATTAGCAAGGGCATTTAAAAATGAGGCAAGAGATATTGCTGACGAAAAAATTGCACGTTGCCTCTATGCGAATAGTCTTCCATTCAACTTGGTGAGATCACCATATTGGAGGGACATGGTGTCAACAATAAATAATGCACCTCCTAGTTTCACAAGTCCTAGGTATGAAAAGATGCGTACCACCTTACTGCAAAAAGAGAAAATCTGTAGAGGCCCAACTAAAACCAACTAGAGATTATTGGGTTCAAATAGGTGTATCTATTGTTTTCGATGGATGGAAAGATTGAAAAAACTATCCATTGATCAATGTTATTGCAATGTCCCCCAAGGGGTGGTTGACTGTGAAGGGGAAGTGAAAGATGCAGAATTCATTTCTAGGATTCTCATTGACCACATAGAAATGGTGGGTCGGGAAAATGTTGTCCAAGAAATTATGGACAATGCAAAAGTTTGCAGGGATGCAGGTGCTTTTGTAGAGGCTAGATATGAGCACATCTTTTAGACATCGTGCACCATACACTCGCTCAATTTGGTGATGCAAGCAATTGGCACCCAAATAGAATGGGTGAAAGAAATATACTAGGAGGTTGAGGAGATCCAGATGTTGTGACAAACCACCATATATCACAAGCAATTTTCATAAATTTTTCAAGATTTGAATTATTGAAGGTAAATTTTAAAATTTAATTTATTTAGTTTCATTTATGTCATTTTTACATAATTGAATAAAATAATTTTTTGCGTTATTTACATATTTTAAATGTGTTATTAACTTAATATTAACATGTTCTTAGGTTGCTGAGACCCGGTTTGCATCTCACACAAATGTTCTGAGATGACATGTGAAGGTGAAAGAGGCATTGGGTCAGATGGTTATTAGCAACCAATGGGGTATCTAGGCAATCAAATTCCAAGAGGGCCAAAAGGTGAAGGCATTGATCTTGGATGATGATTGGTGGGTTCATGTGGAATATGTATTGGAGTCCACCGAACCTATCATGTCTATGCTTCGGTTTGCTGATACAGATGAACTATGATTGAGGGATGTCTATGATAGCATGGACACAATGTTGGAGAAAATAAAATTGGTAATACAAAGGAGAGAGAATAATCCTGAAGACACCTTTTACAAACGGGTGGAAGCTATTGTTCTACATCGTTGGAACGAGATGACCACACCATTGCACCTCCTTGCATATGCTCTATCTCCCAAGTACTTGCTATCCCAAGTAGAATGCCACCATATAGAGATTTTGAAGTTGCTAATGGGTACAAGAGAGCATTTAGTAGGCTCTTCAGTGATCCAAAGGTGGAGTCAAAAATTAGGAAAGAATTTGGATTGTTTGTCTCAAGAACAAACCTTTCCCCTTGTGTTGTCAAAGACCAATGCAAAATGGATGCTATTACATGGTGGTACCTCCATGGTCAAGTTTATATGTACCTCCAACCTATTGCAATCAAGATACTCTCCCAAGTTTTTTTTTGGCCACTTGTACTGTAGAATTTAACAATTATCATTCTTGAATTTATCTTGCATTTTTTATTTTTTTTTTGTTGGTTTTCTCTCTTGGTTACAAGCTCTTTTGCCGCTGAGCGGAATTGGAGTACATACTCTTTTATACACTAAATGAAGCATAACCAGTTGGGTGCAAAAAAAATTTGAAGACTTGGTGTATATTCATACCAATTTGCGCATTTTATCACGTAAGGATCCTCAATACAAGGAGGGGGCAGGGAAGCTTTGGGATGTAGCACCCGAGTCTGTCGACTTGGATGCAACCATTCAAGATCTTGCTAGAGCCACTATGGTTGATGTGGATGATGATGATGATGACAATACCTGTAAGAACCCTTCAAGGCTCTAACTACTGGACTGAATTTATTTGTTTGGTTTGTTTACTTGTTTGCAATTTTTTTGTATTTTTTATAAGGGTTTTGCATAAAAAGCAAGACATAGATAGAAAAGAAACTTCTGAAATTGAAAGCTAATTATATTTTAGTGGTAGATGACATTCTTTATTCATTCCTCTTCAATACATAACATAAAATTGTTTACATCAAGATAACATACCAATTATTGATAAAAACCTTTTTGAAACCCTTGCTGGCCGAAAAGAAACAAGAAGACTCTGTAATTCCACCTTCCAGCTATGAAGATTCCCAAATGATGATGTTGTATTGTCCCTCACTCCTTGGCGCCTCCTATGATTTTTAATAATTTTTCAGAAGCTCTCAACCCCAAAATCGTACCATTTGAAGGTGAAAGGGTGCGGCTTTGAATGAAGCCAGTCCTCACAAGCACAATCAAATGATATTACACATCCTTTAAATGCTGATGCAATGAAGTCTATTAGTTATCAAATGGTGATACCCTGGAATAATTGTAGAAACCCCCGTTTCTTCTCCAAACCCAAAGACAAGTCTTCTCCACTATAAAATAACATTCACATAATGAGCATGTACCCTTTCCCAAAGAGAATATAAGAAGCCCTAAGTAGGGTTCAAAAAAGCACACTAATTCTCCCTTGTGCGATTTCTAAATGAGTAATAAATATTACTTTTAATATTTATTTCAAATCTCTATAGTCCGAGCACAAACAATTCTCTTTTAATTAATTGTTCCCTTGGCCCCATCTATGACACAAAGACCCTCAAGTTTGGTTATAATATAAAAATATATTATAAAATTATAATATAAGCTAAACTATTAATATTTATTTAAAACAAATAAACATCAATATCTCCATTATTACTCATTTGTTTTGCTCGTCGTCTGAACTGGAAACTGGCATAAGAAAACTACATATGACCATACCCCATTGCTAAAAATAGCAGGGGTCCATCTCTAACACAACTGACTTACTATAAATAGTAAGTTCTACATCCGGCATAGTGTCGACCTCAAACGAACATCAATCTTGCATATCTCTGACTACTGAAGGAGGTGCATCCCTCATAGGACCCTCTATCCATCCTCATTAACCTACGAGGGTCAGTAGTAGGCTAATCTACTCAGCTAACTAATGTCAACAACAAGGGGACATCATAGTTCGCCCTCCTTGAAATTTCTTGTCCTCGAGCAATCTCAAATCTCGATGCTACATATCTCCCCACTCTCCCAAGTAGCATCCTCAACTGGTAAGTCCTTCCAATTGATCAGATATTCCCTGATAACTCTCCTCAACTATCTCTCCCTGACATCCAGGATAGCCTCGGGTACTAAAATCAATTTTCCCTCATCATCTAAGGGTGGTAGAACTGTAGAAGGTACCACACGATGTCCCAACACCTTCTTGAGGCGAGATACATGAAAAACATTGTGCACCCTGTTGTCTGCCGGTAACTCAAGATCGTAAGCCACCTCGCCTACTCACGTGATAATCTTGAAAGGACCATAGTAGCGTGGCTTGAACTTCTCTGCTCCACTTTTCCTGAGAGTGGATTGGCAATAGGGTTGTAGCATCAGATTTACCATGTCTCCCACCTCAAATGAATGCTCGACCTCTTCTAATATGCATACTACTTCTATTGATTTTGTGCCTTAGCAATATTCTCCTTAAGAGCCTTTACAATGTCCTGGCTCTCCTGCAATAAATCATCTGCACAAGGCACTCTACTGTCACTCAACAGTAAATCAAGAAAACTGGGCGCCTCATACCCATACAAGACCATAAACGGTGTCATCTAAATAGTCATGTGGTGAGTGGTATTATAACAATACTCACAAAGGTAAATCCTCTTCACCCAAGCCTTTTGCTGCCCTGCAATATAGTTCCTGAGGTATCCTTCCACCCATTTGTTCACTATTTTTGTCTATCCATCTGTCTACGGGTGGTAGTTGGTGCTCGGAGTAAGCTCGGTCCCCCACAATGTAAATAACTCCTACCAAAAAATGGCTCATGAACCGACTATCTCTGTCACTGACAATAGTCTAAGGCAACCCATGAAGCCTAAATACCTCTCGAAAGAACAACTCTGCTACCTGTGTAGCAAGGTATGTAGTGGTAATCGGGAAAAAGTGGGCATATTTAGTCGACTGATCAACGACTACATATATACGATCTCTCCCTTGGGATTTTGGCAAGCCCGTGATGAAATCCATGGATAAACATTCTCACTTCCTATCAGGAATTGGAAGTGGCTGAAGTAGTCCCACAGGGTATGTGTGCTCCTATTTATTTCGTTGACAGACAGGGCACTCTCTGACATATCTAAGAACATCCGCCTTGAGCCCTTTCCAAGTAAAGCACTCACGAACCTGCCTATATGTTTTGAAATAACCTGGATGTCCTGCTATCGGCTCATCATGAAAGAACCTCATTACCTTGCTCTTCATCTTAGATCATGGGGTCAAATAAACTCTGCCTTTATAAATGATCAACTCATTTACAACTGTATATCTAATGTCATGTATCGAACCCTCGACAATTCTTGCAGTCCACGTGTCTTTGGCATACTCTGCCACAATCATATGTTGTCAATCCTCTGCAATCTAGACCATAGAGCTCAGATGTGGATGGCGTGATAAAGCATCAACAACTACATTTTGTGTTCCCTTGACATAAGAGATGCCAAATTCATATGCTTGCAGTTTACTAACCCACTTTTGCTAATGATTGCTCAAGTCTCGCTGTCTTAAGAAATGTCTCAGACTGTTGTGATCAGTTTTAATACAAAATTTGCTGCCCTTAAGATATTGTCTGAATTTGGCCAAGGCATAATGGCCAACATCTCCTTATCATAAATACTGTAAACTCTCTCAGGTCCTCTAAGTTTTCTGCTCTCATAAGTAATTGGGTGCTTGTCCTGCATCAACACAGCACCAACACCCTCACTAG
Organism: Thuja plicata; assembly: GCA_018584345.1. Classification (NCBI taxonomy): domain Eukaryota; kingdom Viridiplantae; phylum Streptophyta; class Pinopsida; order Cupressales; family Cupressaceae; genus Thuja; species Thuja plicata. The sequence continues at coordinate 2,947,833 of MU225789.1, forward strand.
AAGCATCACACTAAAGCTCAAACAACTTCATGAAATTGGGAGTAGCAAGTACAAGGCATGTAATCATCAACTCCTTGAACCTCATAAAACACTCCTGTGCCTCAGGAGTCCATAAGAATGCACCCTTTTTCATCAAGTATGTCAAAGGTGCAGCATGACATGAATAACCACTAACAAAACGGCGATAGAAGCCACATAGACCCAAGAACCCATGTAACTGAGTAAGGTTCGTAGAAGGCCAATCAACAATAGCGTGGATCTTCTCAGGATCCATCTGCACACCCTCTACACTGGTAATGTGGCCTAAGTATAGCAACTCTCTCATTCCAAGATCACACTTGGACTCCTTGGCAAACAAGGACTCCCTATCCAAAATTCCCAAAACGGTATCCAAGTGTGCCAGATGCTCCTCCCATGTCCTACTATAGATCAATATATCATCAAAGAAGACCAACACAAATTTTCTCAACTGAGGCTGAAAGACCCTATTCATGGTGGACTGAAATGTAGCAGGTGCATTGGTTAGCCCAAATGGCATAACCACAAACTCATAGTGCCCACAATGACATCTAAATGTTGTCTTCTCTATGTCCTTCTCTTTGACATGGATTTGTTGATAGCCTGATCTCAAATATACCTTTGAGAAATAAAAGGCGCCATGCAACTCAACAATCAGTTCATCTATCCCTGGTATAGGGTACATGTTTTTGATGGTCCTCATATTCAGGACCCTGTAGTCAATGCACATTCTCAAAGTACCATCTTTTTTCTTCACAAGAACCACTGAGGAAGCAAATGGTGACTTACTCGGCCTAATATGTCCTGTTGTGAGGTTTTCACACCATCGCCCCGTTGCAAATGGGGACCCCCCTTTTTCGGTTTAGCAATAGGAGTGGTAGTCTTTGGCAGTAGCTCTTTTTGAAACCTCTAAGTGAGAGATTTGAAGCTTGGGGATTTGAGGTTTGTCTTGCCTTCAAACTGTGTTTTTTCAACACCATGGGTGGTTTTAGATCCCTAGTCTGTTTGATTTTCCACGTAGAGATGGAGATTATGAACGTAAATGATAATGATTTGCAAAATTGAAATTTTGGCTAAGTCTAGTAATTTTATAAGGATGACGATTTTGCAAATCCAAATTGAAGATTTGGATTAAGAGATGCATTTTGTGATGATGGTTAAATTCTGGGAATTTTCAAGCTTAAGTGCAATATTGATCTTGGGTTGAAATTTGGATTTATTTCGAAATTTGTCTAAAGTCTGGAATTTCTGGCGTGATGGTTGTGTCAAGATTTAATTTCTGGCGAGCTGGTACTTACAAATTTTTATTTTCAACAAGCTTACCCTTACACTTTTTCATCAGCATGACCACCTCACCTTTAATTTATGGCAGGCCTCTTGGTGCGAATTTTCGATTTGGAAGTGATGCTTGTGTTTAATTTTGACATGGCTTAAGTGGTGAAATTTTGATAATCAATTTTGGCTAAGGTTAATTATTTTGGATTTTACAAGGAAAATTTGGAAATAAAACAGAAATTTGAAGTTGAAATTAAAATTTGGGCAAAGAGTTTGGCGCAAAAACAAATTTAGAAAAAATTTCTAGCAGGCCACCTCTGTCAAGTTCTAATTTTTGGCAGGCCACCTCTGTCAAGTTCTAATTTCTTGCACAACCCCTTCACCCAAAATGAATTTCTGGCTAGATGGTTCTATCATTTTTGTGTAAGAACTATCTCGCCCAAAATTCATTTCTGGCAGGCTACCTCTTACAGGGATTATTTCTTGGCAGGTCGCCTTTTGCAATTTTCAACTTGGCATAGAGAGAAATTATTATTTTGGTGAAATTAATTAATTTTTGCCTAAGGCATTTTGGACAATTTAATCTTGCATGGCAAATTTTGGAATAAAAAGGAAAATTTTGAACTTGAGAATTTAAGATAATTTTTGGGGGAGAAGACTGTCAAAATCTTGCACCAATCCCTTCGCCCAAAATGAATTTCTGGCTAGGTGGTTCTATCATTTTTGTGTATTAACCACCCCGCCCAAATTCATTTCTAGCATGCTACCTCTTACAAGTTTCAAATTTGGGAAGGGTGCTTGTGTCAAAAACATGTATGAACTACCTCGCCCAAATTTCATTTTCGGCAGAGTGGTTCTCGGAGGCCCTATACTTTCAACAAGCTACATCTTACAATATCAAGTTAAGTAAATTCAATTTTCACCAAAGCTTTTATTGCAAATTTCGATGCACATCTCCCATTAATTTCGATTTCCTTGCCAAGTGGTTCATGTTTGCAAAATTTGATGTCTTTTGGGGCTTAATTGGTGTTAAATTCAAGGTGTCTTATAGGGCCCATGATATGGCAAGTTTAAATATTAATTAGGGGCCAACTTGATCACTTTTCAAATTTCAATTTTTTGGGGCCTACATCAATTTCGGATGTAACCTATTTTAGCCCCCTTGATGTTTATTGCAAAATTTGAAATCCCTTTGGTGCCTATGGTTTGTAATTTCTATGAAAGGAAAGAGGCATTAATTTCGATTTAAATATGGGGCCTTCATGCTTTCTTATAATTTCAATTTAATTTCAAGCCTCTTGTGTTGAAATTCGAAATTGATTATGGGGCCTTGAGTGGTAATTTTAATTTTAAATTTTTTGGCCCCATTATGTGATAAATTCGATGCAAATTAGGAGCCTACATGGTGATAAACTCGAGGCAATTTTAAACCCACATGACTTGGCGATTTTAATTTAATCAAGGGCCTACATACTTATAATTCAATTTTAATTTCCAGCCCTATATTAATTTTGGATTTACTTAAGTTAAATCCCCCAAGTCGGCTTGAATGGATTTGTTAAGTGGTGGATTTATTTCCCCAAGAGGCGCGATTTTAATTTAAAATTCTAACTACCCCAAGCAAGTCGTCCCTTTTGGCAAATTGATGGATATATATAAGAGACATTTTCCAATGTCATTTTGCAAATTCACAACACAAGTTCTGATTTTACTAAGAGCAGGTCTGATTTTTCCTCCAAGCTGGGCAAATTTGTGTTTGAAGCCTTCTAAGAGATGCAAAATTAAGATGAGAGAGCTGGGCGATTTGTTCTAGATATCATTTCCAGCTTTCAAGGTGAAGCTACCAGCATCATCAGGCATTCTGATTTTCCTCTTTGACAAATTGAAATAAGATTTGAAGGGGCTGGAGCGAAATCCTTCTTTGAGGCATCTTCTTGCTTTGTTTAAATCTCCAATTTCATTTCCAGAATTTCAAGAACTTGCATGATCTCAGATTGAAGAGGCTTATTCGATTTCGAAATTCAATTGAAGATGTTTATTTGTCAAAATGGTTTAACATTGTTTGATAATTTATTGGATATATAACTTAAATTTAAAAATATATGTAAGGCGAATTTAATTTCGAATTTTTTTCCAAATTGTCACCCTTGCCGAACTTCATCCGAATTTTATGGTTGCCGAACTCGAATTCGAATTCGAACCTTGTGACTTAGGTTTGGACCGTTTGGTTGACCCAAAATATGAGTGAGAAGATGCATTATATCGTACCACATAACGTTGCTATAAATGATATATGGAAGCAGAAAAACAAGAGAAAGAAAGATGAGAAGACCGAACGATTTATATCATACGGAATATTGATTTAAACTCTTACATATCGTTTATTTATAGCATGCGTAATATTGATTAAAAATCTTACATATCGTAGCACGCAGTCACGTTGTATGTGATATACACAGCCTTATTTTACTATATATATGTATGTGGCTTAAAGGCTTAATTTATAAGCTCATTCACAGCAAGGGACAAGAGGATCAATATCTCAACATAAGCCACAATGGTGGTTGCCGCAGGCTCCGAAATCGCAGCAAACAGAGTTAATGCACACCACTCCACTGCTTAAATAAGTGCAACAACGGCTATTCTTATGCGTTTCGTCCACCCATTCTAATGTGTTTCTTATTTATATAATCGAGAACCACGAAAGAGGATATCACACCTTCCTCGATTAAATCTATTTGGATTTATATAGTTCGCCCGTAGTTCCATTACAAGGCTAAATCGTGGTGGAGAAATTCTCACAAGCTTTCTGTAGTGTTAGAACAATTCCAATTCAAATTCCAATTCCAGGTTTTTTCAGGAAGATGTGAATGCTCATTTTGGGGCAAAATTAGAATTAGAAAATCGCTATTCCATTTTCATGGGGTCGACACAAACATCGAATTTGGCAAATCTAGAATTTGTTAATTCTAATTCCAGGTCAATTCCAACAACCCAACGGGGCCAAAGTTAAAGACTTTCAAAATCTCAGAATTTAAAGCATTTGAAAAATTCTCCTTCCCTGTTTCATTTCCAGATTTCATCCTGTTGATGCGAGTTTTGTTCCACTTACATAACATGCAGGATTGAACACTTAGTGTTTCAATGTGAAACACAAAACGTTAAATCCTCTCTTGATCAAAGTCATCTCCTATGCTAAGCTTTGCAATTTGAGATCATAGAATGACTCCAAGGTTCCTAAACTTGTGGAATGACTGGCTCAGTTGAAATGATGTGGTTTGTTGGTTAACCACCTAAGGGGACTTACACTATCTTCTCAATAATAATCGGACTTAGCTTTGCAATGTATACTCAAATGCCTCCTTAATTTTTAATCTTATTTCTCAATCTTCTTAAACTATTTCTACTTCTAGCTAAGGATGAAAGGATTCGTGTATGGACTAGGACTCTACCAAATGGGGGCTTGTTTGCGACTTCAACTCCACCTGGTCCAAAGCTTCAAGGATTCTCAAATAATTTTCATATCAATGTCATTTCCATAATCCAACTTGGGAATACAAACTATGGATCCAACACTGATTGAACTTGAGTGCAAGGGACTAGCTTACCACGCAAGGC
>MU225789.1:2952892-2965237 GCA_018584345.1 Thuja plicata
AACACAAACTTGATCAAACTTAATCACCATGCAAAGCACAACAATGACAAGTAGAGCAATTTTGGCATTATATTAGCAACAATTTTCTCCAACCTCCTTTACAAATGAGAGCAAATGGCCTTATATAAGAGGCCCAAGTACAATGAATGACCAAGATTAAAACAGAATCTCTGGCCCAAATTGCTCTAACACGGCCCTAATCCAACTACCAGCTACGAGCATTAAATGCCAACCAATTACAAGACGGCACCAAATCATGGGCCAATAAGAAAATTACAAGGAATGAGAACCAATGAAATGGCACCAAATGGTGAGCCAATCAGAATTTGCCACCTACACCTATCAAGCTATGAGATAGAATTGCCACACGGGCCTACATCAAATCATCATCTAGAATATTTCTCCCTTTGTCCCTTGGCTTCTTTTCCAAATTGATGAACTTGGCTACAATTTTGCTGACCTCTTCCATGGGAGGTAAAGGGTGAATCGAATTCTCTTCTTAGCCAAGTCCATCTCCTTTGTTGTGGCCAAAATCTTGTCTTGCTCTGTCATGCTTGTCCTCGTGGAATTCATGAGATTTCTGAGAGAAAAGAGGAACTCCAAAGTCTCGCCACTGATGATGTCCCCTCCGAAAGATTTCACCTCCATAGTCAAGGCCTCCAAGTTTATGCTATCCTCCCCGTTATCTTCCATCTTGAAGGTGGACCTAGTGATGTCAATCGTATCCTCGATTACCTTGTGAGTAGTGGCCTCAAGGGGAGCAATCCCATCCTTGATTCCCTCCATAATCTCAAGCCTGTTGAGTAGGGCGAAATACCATGCCTCAACATTGCCTTTCTCTCCTGGGCTAATTACCTTTGTTCTTTCAAGTAGCTTTTCTGATGTGTCCACCAAAGCATGTAATTGAAGAATAGTTTTGTCCTTAGTGGGAAGGAAATCATTCCAGAGTTCATCGAAAGCATGGAATCTAGCCCTGAGGGCCACAAATGCCTGAAACCTCTCCACAAACCTTGGTAGGAAAGCCAATCCCTCCTGGATAACACCCTCCACCCAAGATCGAGTTCCCTGAAGTGTAACTCTTGCACTCTCTAAGTTGTCCATATCTCCCTTCTCTAATGCAAGTGGTGGCGAAACCGAGTGGTCCACCTGTTGAATGGGTCGGCAAGCATTCCTGAAGTAAGCTACCAATCTCTGATTTTCTTCCTCATACTTGTTCTTCTCTTCAACTTCCTTATCTAATCTTTGTTTATGGCAAGGAGGCCATCTTGAAGTTCCTCATACTCTATTTCCTTTGTAGTAGTTCCTAACTCATGCTCCAAAATCTCATAGTCCTGAACCCGAACGTCGCCCTTGGACCTGTCTTCCCTAGGAATAGCAATTTGGACCTTACGAGTTCCCAAACTGTCTCTGATAATCTTTGCTACTATCTCTGCAGGCTGGCCCTCTTCTTCCTCCTCAGTCTCACGTAGAATATCCTCAACATTCTCGACTGGTAAGAGGGGAACAATCTCCTTCCTAGGTTGCAAGAACTCCCTCAGCCAATCAAGTGTTGTAGATCTTCCCAATTCCAAGTTAGGCTCATCCTACCTTGGTAAAGCTCCCTTGTCCGATTGGGGAGCATCCTCATCTAATGAAAGTACCTCGACGTCAAGCATTTCAATCTCTCTTTCCTTAGGTGAGGAAGATCCTTTGGCCAGCTGACCCATGGAAAGTGGTGAGTACCCTAAACTGGAGCTAGAAGTATTCCCCGACGGAGAGCTTCCTTGCGGTGATTCTCCCTTGTCTTGATTCCTTGGGGCTCTATCCAGAGTTGAAGTGGCGCTTTCTTTTGATGGTATGGCACTTACTTTCTGCCTCTTAGTTGTCAACTCACCATCTTCCTTCCCTTTCTCTTTGGCACCATCCACTTCCTTCCTCTTCTTATTACTTTCTTCCACTGGTCTCTCACTGCTTCCTGTGTGCTGCCCGAATGACTCCTCTAGGACTTCTTCTACAAGCTTCATCTTGTCATAAGTGAGAAGGGTGCCTGCCCTTTCCAATCTAGCCATCTTCCTATCGAACCATTCCTGGGTGCAAAGGTCAACAGGCACCATCACTGCCTCAAGAGAACCCTCCTTCTCAATTCCCCACTTGATGGAATCCAACTCATCATCCTCAAGTTGATCCGGGATCGGGAGCTGCTTCCATCTGTACTTTCTCATCATGTCAACTGTCAACCTTAAGAAGGCTCTCTTCCTTACTTCGAGGTCATCGGCTGAATTGGCCCAATAGTCCTCAATGTGGTGTACATGCTTATAGGGACTCCCATATGCCATTCGAATTTGCCCATTGGGATCAAAACTCTGTCTTCCCTCATAAAGAGCCAAAGCATAGAATTTTAATTCCTTGTCTACCACTGCCATAGTTGCCAAAGAATTGCAACTATCAGCCCTTGCCTGAAGTGGAAAAGTAACCCCCTGCTTATGCTTGAGCTTCTACACCTTATCAAAGTGGCCCAACTGCCTTGCTACCTCCATCACTACTAATCTGTTGGGTGGATATCTTGGTAGCTCTTTGGACAACAAGTGCTTCCCACTATCCGGATGTATGTGAACTTTTCGAACTGGATATACCACCATCCGTATTTCTTGATCAATTTCTCTTTTTCCAAGGATAGTCTCTTTTCGGGAGCCCCTGTAGTGTTCTTATTGTTTTCATTGCGAAGGCATCGTAGAATATCTTAAAGTGTTTGTTGTGATGGAGATGGAGTTGGGGATAGCATTCATGCACCAAGTACTGCCTAGGTTCCTTGCCCACATCGCCCATAGCCTTCAACCCTGGATACTGAAACATGCCTGCAATCATGTAGAAGAGGCAGGATCCCATGTAGAAAGTCTTCGAATTGTGCACCAATCTCAGCTGGAGATCTAAGTTCTCGCTTATTAGTTGAGCCCAATCGAACATGACACCCTCTTTTCAATGAAGTAGAACATCCATGGCTCAAGTACCCCTGCCTGTGGGATCCCCATAATTTGGCTCAGCATCAAGACTTGGTCACCATACTCCTCTTTCATGTCTGTCCTTGTAAACCTTGGCAGCTTTGAATGTCTCTTTCTCGGTTCCTTCAACCATTCCTCACACAAGAGGGCTGAATAATGATTGATATTGTTAGTGTAATGCTTGTGTGCTTGATCTCTTGTCATAAAGACGCTGACTCTATGATGTGGTATGTTGAACACTTCCTCAATGACCCGGTCACTCAGGCAGGCGAGCACCTTCCTCTCCGATCCACCTCCATAATAAATTGTCTTGGTCTGGTGGTCATAATGCATGGCACATTCAAGAATGAGTTCTGGGCATGGCAGAGTAGGGGGGAAAGCTGCAGCCTGTGTAATCCCATTCTTAGTCATCTTCTTGGCTAGTACCGATGGGTTCCCCCTTGTAATCCTATCCCTCATCCGGATCATGTTGACTGGTCCCAAGTTCGTGTCTCCAATCTTCTTCCACTTGGATGGTAAAATAGTCTTTGGCATCATGTCCCCGGTGTCTTTCTTTAATTGAGCTTACCTTTGTGCCTTTCCAGATGCTGGCTCCATCAGCCCTCAACCTGCAAGTATCCAAGATTATCTAAGTTAATCCATGCCGAGAATTCTAAGAAACAACTTCTGAACCAGACGTGTTAATTAAACCATGTGATGTGAATCTAATTTATTTACCATGTTTTGATTTCCAGAATTCAACAAGAAAATACACTACCACCCAGCTTGCCCGGGAGACCACAGGACATCTAACCACCTTGCCTAAAATACCATTTCCAGATTTATAGCATGATTAAAAAATCTGATTATTTCTCTGATTTAACATATTTGATGCATGAAGTCTAGGAAAGATCCATTATGGAAGGGGAACAATTCGATTTTGGAAGGCAATCCCCTAGTCCTTAACATCTACTCCCCATACTTGTCTCCTACGAAATTCTGATTTTCATCATACCTGTAGCTTGCCTGCAAATTCTGAGATTTTGAAGATGGGGCTAGTTGAGTTGCTGCTTCCTCACAAAATCGTTTAAATTAGCCTTCTCCCTTTCAAGAACTATCGAAAATGGATCAGAAAAACACTCCTTTAATGTTGATTTGGCTATTATAAAGTCTGCTATACTTTCGAACTGCTCTGCTGTTTGGAAGGAAAATCGCATTTTAAATGGTGATTAAATGACCTCTAATCCTTTCCCCTTTATATGTATTTCGCACCTTTTCCCCAAGGAGGCCGACGTGCACTCTTATTTAACACAAAATAAATCATTTAATGCTCCTTTTCAAGACCGACTTTGCATTAAATTGTTTGCTTGCTGCTGAGGCCGACTTGCACTTGTATAAACTCTGATTTTGCTTGGGGCTGACTTGTATTGTGAAGAGGAATGGATGAGGGCGGAATTGTCCTAGAGATAGGACAATTCCGCCCAAGAAGGGAAAGGAAACATCTCGCTTCTTGGACCGAGATCCACATCCCCTAGATACTAAAACCATCTGCCCAAGAAGGGGAAGGAAACATCTCGCTTCTTGGACCGAGATCCACATCCCCTAGACACTAAAACCATCCGCCCAAGCCTCCTAGACTTCATCCAAAGCTCCACTAGAGAGCGGAAATTGCAAGCACATAGGACAACCAGTCCTATGACTGGGCGGAATCAGCCCAGTCATGGGACACATGTAAATTTTCTGTTTTCTAACTTGATAAAACCTCCGAAAGATCAATCTTTGCTTGCCTTGCACACAGCTCTTTATGCTAAACACTTCGTTTTCAATCTACCAAGGGCGAGGAAGGCTAAGGAATGAGGGAAAGAGGGGGTCCAGCACCTTGGCGGAATTGTCCTATCAATGGGACAATTCCGCCCAATGAAAGACAAGACAACTCCCTTGAAACACATCTTTCTCCACCCAAAAACTCCAAAAAACTACTAAAAACCACTCCCCGTACTCTAAGGAAAACTTCAATCATGCAAAGGAGGGAGCGGAAATCCATGGTGTATAGGACAATTTCTGTCCTATGACTGGGCGGAATCCGCCCAGTCATGGGGCACATGTAAAATTTTATTGCTAGGAAGTCACCAAGACTTCAAAATTCACTCCTCCTAAGGCCTTCAAAATCATGCTCTCAAACTTCACCAACTTGTCCTTCGAAAAGTTATCATATCTATACCGAAATCTTGGCTACCAATGCTTGGGAAAGAGGGAAAAAGAGATGCTAGCAGAATTGTCCCATAGACAGGACAATTCCGCCCAAGGAAGACAACTTCAAAACCAGCCCTCCCAAGGTCGGATTCTATCAAAACTCAAGTCAAATACCAACACTATGTCCAAGGGATCAAATTCCATCCAAGAGGAGGCAGAAAATTAGGAGGTATAGGACAAATTCAATCCCATGGCTGGGCGGAATCCGACCAGTCATAGGACAATTCTATTTGCTGCTGGTGAAAGTCACGAAAATCTCTGATTTCCCCTTCCTGAGGCTTACAACCATCACTCCATCTTGCTCATTTGACAAACTTACCTCCCTCTAGCATCTTATCAGACACTACATTTCAAGACCAAGGGCGGAAATCCAAGGTGCATGGGACAAAGGATATGTCCTATGCAAGCCAAAATCCCGCCAGCTCAAGGGAGAGAGGAAGAAACAGGGAGCATCCAAGGAAACCAAACTTAACCCCAAAAAGGCCTCCAAAATTCACCTCTACCCACTAAGACAGCTACTCAAAAAGGGGTCTCCCCACTGATTGGGGCGATGGGGTGAAGAACTCACAACACATCCTTCATTAGGGAGATTTTGTTTTCATTTCATCTTTCGAGGGTAGGTTGTCTGGTTGCCACGATTTGGGGACTGTTTAGGGATCTGATTTGGGGAGTTGCAAGTGCTGACCTAGGTTATTGTTTGCATCATTATGACGTATCTTATCATGTTTAACCCAGTCATATCATTTTTATTATAATTGTATGATGTTGCATTGTAATTATCAGATTTGAGCTTGAATTGGATTCATTTAATTGTCGGATCTTTCATGTTTTGGAGGAGGTTCTAATGTTGTAGTTGGATTGAAATATAATGATAACATCTTAATTCAATTCAATTTTACTTGGTCGTTGTTCTAGCTTGCAATGTTTATAATGGCAATGTTTTATCAAATTATGTGAAATATGATATGTTTTCTTGGCTCTTGCAGGTGGGCAGGGAGATGGTGCCAAGTTCAAACTTGATGACTTCACGAAAGAAAGGAAGGACAACTTAGAAGATCTCAAGTGAGCGCTTCAGGCTTCAAGTTCAAGATCTCAAGTGGGAAGAGGTCCAAGCCAAGTTCAAGGACAAGTTCAAGATCCAACTACATGAGGGCTTCATCACTTCAAGCAAGTTCAAGGCGTGGCAATGAGAAAATTTCTAAAGACAAAGATAAAGAAGAGGTGGACAATGTTGAGCATCCAAACATATCTTCCCTTTATCAAAGGATTGAGTAGATTTACAAGATAAGAATGATGAGGTGGCAGTTGATTGTCTCCTCCAATCAGAAAATTCAAATGTCAACCACAAGCAATCACAACGCGCCAAGTGTCTTATTTTCTCATTGATTGAGAAATCATTGTAATTTTCTTATTGGCCCATAATTTGGTGCCCTCTTGTAATTGTTTGTAATTTTGGCAACCCTAATTAAGGGTTTATGGAATTTAATCTTGGCCCTTTATTTCAAATGAATCTTGGCCCTTTGTTGTAATTGGACATCTATAAAAGGCCAAGGCCTTCTCATTTGTAAGGAGATAGTTAGAAAGAGGTTAGCTAAGGAGCTTTAGATAAGAGTAGGAGAGAAGTTAGATTAGAGTAGGTTAGCCAAGGGAGAGACTTGATCAAATTGTTCTTATGATGTTATTGAAGTAATGGATAATTCAATGTTGGTTCATCATGGTGAATTACTTAATATTGCTTTGAAGTGTTGCATAGTTTCTTCAACCTTTTACTTGGAGTAGATTTCATTTCATGTTGTTAGAAGTAGCTTAGTTGGATTAAAGCAATTGTGGATGTTTGCTTGTTTGACTCAAGTATACTAGGCCACTAGCCTCCTTGCTGATTGTGAGGAAGCCTTGTGTGGTAAGCTAGTCATTGCACTTAAGTTCAATTGACATTGGATCCTTAGTTTGTACTTCCAAGTTGGATTAAGGAGAAGGTGTCGATATGAAAACCATTTGAGGTCCTTAGAAGCTTGCACTAGGTGAAGTTGAGGTCGCGGATAAGATTTCACTTGGTAGAGTCCAAATCATCCATGATCCCTTGCATTCATAGCTAGAAATAGAAGTAGAAGTTAAGCTTCAGTTTAAGTTGAAGAGTTGGAAAAGCAAAAACTATATTTTCATTGCACATTCTGAAACCAAATCTTTAGAAGTGCTAGTGGTTGATATCCATTGAATGAATAGCGTAAGTCCCCCTAAGTGATTACCAACAAATCACATCATTTCAACTGAGCGAGTGTCCACGATAGAAGGAACCTTGAAGTCATTCCATGATCTTACGTTGCAAGCTTAGCATGAGAGATTACCTTATATCAAGAGAGGATTGAGTATTTGGTATTTCATCTTGGAATACTAAGTGTTTGATTTTGCATGTTGTAGTGGAACAAAACTCACATCAACATGTCCCCTAGCGAGCAGCTCCTAAATGGTTTTCTTAATCTCATCCTTCAAACGCTTTGGGTGCCGGTAAGGTGTGATCATCACTGGTTTGGCTCCCTCCTCAAGCTCTATGATATGCTCAATGCCTCTATCAGGTGGTCTACCCGGTAGTATGTCACTGAAAACCTTTTGATGTTTAACCCTCAACTCCTAGATATCTGGAGGATACTCTGTTTTTTGTTGCCTATGCCGACTAGGCATCAACATACACTCATCTGCCCACTCAACCATGTCATGACGCATGAGCCTCTCCATCCTCCTCAGTGTAATCATTCTGAAGCTACTTTCTCTGATGGCTTTCAAAACATGTAATTCCATCCATCTTGAAAGACATCTACATCTCATGCAAGTCAAGAGTAAACCTGCCTATATCATGTAGCCACCGCATACCGAGCACTAAATTAGTGTCTCCCATAGTCACCACATAAAAATAAGTTTTGAATTCATAGTTGTTCACACGCAATGGGTGCCCTATAATCATCGCGTTATATTTAATAGTGTAACCATCTGTAACCCGAACACGAATGCCCTCAAACTCCTCAGTTCGGATCCCACGCCTCTCAACAAGTCTGGCATCAATAAAGTTATGTGTGGCACCTGTATCTAGCAATGCAATCACCTTCTAACCAGCCAACACACCACGCATTCTACAAGAGCCTTCTTGCTGAATACTAGTAAGCAGTGCTTCCTTAAGGTTGTCATCTACATGAGCATCCATTGTCTCAAGTTTTTCAGGCTCTTTTGCATCATTTTCACCCTTTGATTCAACTTGATCAACTTGCTAGTTCGAATTATCAGATTCCAAGTCTTCATAATATGCCTACATAACTCTATTTGCTTTCCCCTTTGGCCTCAAGGGACAATCATAGTTAGCATCATAGGGACCCTTGCAATAAAAACACAATTTTTTTTTCATTAGATCATTTATTGTTTCTCTATCTAAGGGGGTTGATGTTGATTTCCCTTTCCAATCTTTCTTAAAATCTGATTTTTCTTTGTTCTTGGGGAAATTTTTATTATCCTTATAAGAAGAGGATCCTTTTGACGAAAACTTACTTTGAGAAGCTGCAAGTTCCATGGTCCTTGTTTTCTTCATGGTTGTTTGGAGTGTAGGTGGATCAAATGCCCTGACCCATCCCTTCAACAATTCCAAAAGTCCTTCTACAAACAACACTACCAACCACTGATTGGAAATGTTAGTAACCAAACATGACAACATCTGAAACTCTCCAATGTATGCCTCCAAACTTCCCACCTCTTTTAGCTGTGCAAGGTCTCTAAAATAAGATTTTGGATCCTTCCTATCAAACCTCTCCACTAATAAATCAGCAAACTCCTAATATGTGGTGATTTCATCGTGTTGCAAAGTAACCATCCCGCTATGCCACCATTCATGTGCTACGCCATCAAGATGCAAGGTAGCAAATTTTATTGCATCTCTCTCTGTCATAGGTTTCAAAGTGAAGTAGGTGTCCGACTTATGTATCCAAGATCATCCTGTGACTGTCCCACTCCCATCAAAGAATGGTAAAGTGAGCTTGCTAGTAGCAAACTCAAATTCCCTGTGTTGATTCCTAGGCCTTTTGTCTTGCCTACCTCTAACAGTCTCTCTCTTTTGTCTCATATACTGATCAAAATTCAAATTCTCTCTAACATCCGGAGGTAGCAAACTCCACTCATCATGCACCGTCATAACATTATCTATGAACTCAGGCTCCTCATTCCCTCTTCTCTCTTCTTCTAGATCCTCTATTAAGAAGGTGGGTCTTGTGAACCAGTCAACAGTGCGAGTAGGTTCTCTTTGTGCCCTGGGAGTCCCTACCACACTCCTATTGTCCTCCTGGTCACGATGCTGCCTTATAGGATTAGCCAAATGTTGAATGGTTGCGGTGAGCTGTTGTAGCATATCAGCTACACGTTGTCCCTCATGTAATCCTATCATGGTTTCTCTCACCTCTTGGTCCACATCCCGAGGTGGAGTATTTTCTCTCATGTCACCCATACATGTAGCCTGTTCAGTATCTCTAGAAGATGGCTCCTAAGGAGTATCAATCAAATCTAACATTGTCTTCCCTTCCGATACCTGCGGTGGTTGCCAAGTTTTCCTGTATTCTCTCTGATAATACCTTCTTTCCTTGTCACTTGGTTGCAGTAACAATCTGATTTAAACCCAAAGGATGGCAGGAAACCGCTCTGATACCAATGTAAGAACCCTTCAAGGCTCTAACTGCTGGACTGAATTTATTTGTTTGGTTTGTTTACTTGTTTGCAATTTTTTATAAGGGTTTTGCATAAAAAGCAAGACATAGACAGAAAAGAAACTTCTAAAATTGAAAGCTAATTATATTTCAGTGGCAGATGACATTCTTTATTCAATCCTCTTCAATACATAACATAAAATTGTTTACATCAAGATAACATACTAATTTATTGATAAAAACCTTTTTGAAACCCTTGATGACCAAAAAAGCAACAAGAAGAAGACTTTGTAATTCCACCTTCCAGCTATGAAGATTCCCAAATGATGATGTCGTATTGTCCTTCACTCCTTGGCGCCTCCTATGATTTTAATAATTTTTTAGAAGCTCTCAACCCCAAAATCGTACCATATGAAGGTTAAAGGGTATGGCTCTAAATGAAGCCAATCCTCACAAGCCCAATCAGATGATATTGCACATCCTCTAAATGCTGATGCAATGAAGTCTATTCGTTCTCCAATGTCAATACTCTAGAACAACTGCAGAAACCCCAGTTTCTTCTCCGAACCCAAAGACAAGTCTTCTCCACAAAAAATAACATTCACATAATGAGCTTGTACCCTTTCCCAAAGAGAATATAAGCAGCCCTAAGTAGGGTTCGAAAAAACACTAATTCTCCCTTGTGCGATTTTTAAATGAGTAATAAATATTACTTTTAATATTTATTTCAAATCTTTATAGTCCGAGCACAAATAATTTTCTTTTAATTAATTGTTCACTTGGCCCCATCTATGACACAAAGACCCTCAAGTTAAGTTATAATATAAAATATATTATAACGTTATAATATAAGCTCAACTATCAATGTTTATTTAAAACAAATAAACATCAATATCTCCATTATTACTCATCCGTTTTGCTCGTCGTCTGAACTGGAAACTGGCATAAGAAAACTACATATAACCATACCCCATTGCTAAAAATAGCAAGGGTCCATCTCTAACACAATTGACTTACTATAAATAGCAAGTTCTGCATCTAGAGTCCTGTCAACCTCAAATGAACATCAATCTTGCATATCTCTGACTGATGAAGGAGTTGCATCCCTCATAGGACCCTCTATCCATCCTCATTAGCCTATGAGAGTCAATAGTAGGCTAATCTACTCAGCTGACTAATGTCAACAAGAAGAGGACATCACAATACCACATGGTGCATCTAGTTCTAGTGGAACCGCTTTGGGTTCTAATGATGGTGATGATCTACTTGCAGCCGCTGAAAACCCATAGATGATTTTTTTGATAATCCCTTTGATGATTGATGAACATTGAACATTGAATCATTGCTTCATGAACTACATTTTCATTTTGTAATTCAGTAATTCAATGTAATGATTTTCATTAGAATCGTGAACATAGATCAATGATCAAGTATTTAAATTTTTAATGTGTATCTTTGGCATTTGGCATTGATCAACAATCAAGTATCATACTATGAAATGATTTAGTTTTACAATTCTGTATATTTCTTTTATTTTTTGTATATATAATGCATATATATATGTATAACACATTCCCATGCGCACCCAAACCCCTAAAAAATTTCACGCACCCACATACCAGGTTCTCGTACCCGTACATGTCACTAAACCCAAACCGGCAACTTAGTAAATTCCACTGAAATAAAAATAATAAGATGGTTAGAGATATAGCTTTACCAATCAACAAGGTAAGTCCTAATTTCAATCATGCAATCACCAAATAGGGAACAAGTACATATATACAAACTGACCATATTGTTAGTGTAATATAATTTGCCTTCAGCATTATAAATTGATAATACAAAGAGAGATGCAATCCAAACCTAAGGATTAGGTAGAAATATATAATGCACATTAAATAACTCACTTATAGAATTTAATTTCCATATGAATTGGTGGAAAGATTGCAATAGGGTGCCCTTAACTCAACCCTAAGCCCAAGAAATAGTGCCTTTGTATAATGTAACCCATGCACATTCCACCGCAGGCCTTATCTAGTGCTTTTGTATGATGTAGCCCATGCCCATTCCACCGCAGGCCTTATCTAGTGCCTTTGTATGTTGTAGCATGGTCCATTCCACTATAGGAATTACCTATCTTGCGAGGTATTAATACCACTTTTCAAGACATTCTTTACAAATAGTGTCTTTGTGAAATATCCCTTGCCCAATTTGATATAAATTTTCTGATGTCTTGCCCAAGGAATATATTCAAACACTTCTGATGCAAACTTCCAGCTTGCTAGTTAGATTGTTTGATTGTTTGAAATGGTTTCATATGCTAATAAATAAGCATTTTTTGACATCCAACCATGAATTGGAAAATGAAATGACAACTAATAGACCCTTACAATGCATTTAGTGGCATCAAGAAATTGGCATTTTGTCAAGTAGTTTTCAAACATCCCAAATGTCAAGAC
>MU225789.1:2967430-2984231 GCA_018584345.1 Thuja plicata
TGGTAAGGGAAAGAAATCTTACAAGGAAATCGATATAGTCTAGGTTTGTGAATCTCCTCCCCCCCCCCACTTGTCAGTTTTATTTTTCTTACTCGTTGACAATGGATTTTGAGGTCAAAAGCTCTAAGAATATAGGGTAATTCATTGGGGCTTGAAGATACTTCAATTTAGTAAGGGAAAGAAATCTTACAGGGAAATCATCAAAAAGCAAAATGAAAAAAAGTTTAACTATTGTTGCATACAAGGAGTCCACTCTTCCAACCTGGGCCTAGCAGATGACCTAGAGCTGAAGCAATTTGTGAATGATGGTGTTGTTGTGGATGAAGACACAAGAATGAATGTTGAGAAGGCTTTTGAATATTCAAAAAGAGCCCTTACTAATGGCATTTAAGGAGAAAAGACTACCAAAAAAAGTAACCACTATGATTTTTAGAGCCCAACTTTCTGCATGGTTCTAAGAAGACACCTTTGTATGGCGTCCTCCTAGTTTTGACAATGAAGGACCTATTGTGAGGTTTTTACACCACCGCCACATTGCAAATGGGGACCCAGTTTTTTTGCTTTGGTAGTAGTAGTGGTCTTAGTTGGTTGCAATTTTCAAGTCTCCAAGTCTAAGGGATAAGTTTGAGCAATTTTGGCTCATTGGGTTGTCAAGTCGATAAGGGGTGTGAGCTAAGCTAAGCTAGTCAAGGAGGTGAAGTTGAAATCAAAGGATTTTTTATGAAATGAGTGAGAATCCTTGGAAAATCCTTGTTATAATATCAAACTGGTTTTGGAAAGTCAAGAAAATTTATGGGAGATAACACTGATGGAGAAATGTTGAATCCTGAAATTTGGTTGTCTGGAATTTTTTAGAAACTCCCAAAATCTAAAATCTTTATTACAACTCCTATGAACCTGAAACCACTCTCAAACATCGTGACAGTATTATATAAAATATAACTTAAATTATAAGAAAGGAAAATAATGTAACTTATATTTAAATGTCATATTTTAGATATATAAAAAGTTAAAAACTGCCCTGAGAGTGCTTAATCAGTTTGGCAATTGATGGATAAAACAAGGCATTGAGAGCAGGTGGGATTCCAACCTTCCCTCACTCCACCTGGATTGAGACCAGGTCGGATGCCTACCCTCTCTCATTCCAGCTGGGACTTCCATCTTGAGTTTCGCCCCCTTCCACTTAGATTTTTTTTTTATGTCAAATGATTTTGTGGTTTGGAAACGAGGACTAAAAGTGCAAATCATTTTTTTTTCAAGCATAAAGACAAGGGATTGAGAGCAGGTCGAATTCCAACCTTCCCTCATTCCCATGGGATTGAGACAAGGTCAGATTCCGACATTATCTTGTTCCCATTACAAAGAACAACCAAAGTTTGAACTTTGTACCATTCCATTAGGGTGAGCATTTCATTTCATGGGCTGAAAACTAACGAGTTTGAGGACACAAAAGGCAAACTTCCATGGATAAAATCAGACTTAAGGCGACTAAAGACAAGACTCTATCAAATCAGACCCCCCAATTAATTGATCATAATCTAAGTTTCAATGAACTTAGTCCCCAAACAAACCAAATCTGAGCAAGAAAAAATCAGACAAATATGAAAAGGGTGTATTTGCTGCAAAAGATTTTTGTAAGGGATTGAGAGAAGATTGGATTCCGACCTTCCCTCATTCAAGTGGGATTAAGAGCAGGTCGGATTCCGACCCTCTCCCATTCCCACAATTGGAGCATCAAAGAAATTTGCCCCTTTGCCTTGGAGCAACTTCAGATCACTTGGGCAAATAACTTTATTTCTGCCCCCTTGGAGGATCTGATTTGATCTGATTTACGCTTGCACTCACAAAAATATGAAAATCGCCAAATTGAAGAAAGTGGATCCTTGTTTTGAGAAGTGGAAGCAAAAAAAATCTAAGATGGAATGGTTATAGGGGATTGAGAGGTCGGATTCCGACCTTCCCTCGATCCAATGGGATTGAGACAAGGTCGGATTCTGACCCTCTCCCATTCCCATTCATGGCAAAAAAACAACCGACTTCATCATTTTTGCAACAAAAATTCTCCCAATTCAAAAGGTGGTCGCCCCTTTTTATTACTGGTATAATGATTAAATTGTGCAAAAAAGCAGTGTTACCCAAGGACACATCCCCAGCCTAATACCCCCCGTTTCCAGGACGGAGGGACGGCTGGGGGACATCCCCATCCCGTTACTATGCATGATAGACTATAGTTAATACATATTGAGTATTGAATCGGTTACTATTTACTAAATGGCATTGAAATGTTGTATGTTAAGGTTCTATGATGTTTAAATGGTATGCTTTCTCCATATTTTCATATGAATGTAATGTATATCTGCAAATTTCCTTATATATTTGAAAATTTCCCTATATTTATAGGTGTTCCCTTTGTCGTCCCCTGCCCTTCCCAAAATTGGCAAAAATATTTGCCAACCCAGAAACCCGTCCCCCCATCCCCTGCCGTCCCCGTCCCGGAAACTCGGGGTAACACTGCAAAAAAGTATAAAAATCTGATTTTAATCCAGGTCGGCTTGCATTGGGCTGTGCAAAATACGTTTTTTTTAAATGAAAAAATTTCATTGGCTCCCCAAGTAGGTCGGCCAGCCATAGGGAAACACCTCTTGGGCTTTGGGTGCCTATATATGAGAGGTCAAACCTCTTCATTCAAGCACCAAACTCAAACAAACTGGGAGCTTAAGAAGAAAAGGCAGAGCAGACCTATTAAGCAGTGATTTTCATCAATTGGAGAATAAATTTTAGGAAACCATGGGAGCCACTCTTGGCAACATCGAAATCACATCAGGTTGGAAGAAAATCAGAATTCTTGAAGATGAAAAAATTGAATTTCCTTGGGGTGAAAATCAGATAATTCTTTGCAAATTCAAGAAGTCTAAACCCAGAAATTCTGTAGCAGCAAGCAACGCATGGGAAATCATGGAAGATTAGAATTTCACAAGACAAAATCAAATACTTGCATATCTGAACTTATAAACTCAGCATTTCATGGCAAGGTGTGATCAGATTTTAAAGATGGAGAAATTCAATCCTTCAACTTGAATTAGGAGAAATATTCATTGAAATTGTCAAGTAGAATGATTTCCTCTTAAATTTCATTTCTAGGCACTAATTTTGATTTTATGTAAAGAGTGAAATCCAAGCTTTTAATGCAATTTCTTTTGTTTTGCAAGGTGATTGAAGGAAAGGCGAAGATGCTCGTGGACAAGAAGGATGAAGTTCAAAGTTGAAAGTGCAAATTCAAGACAAGGAGAAAAGAACAAATTTGGAGAAAAGAACAAATTTGCAAATCTACAAGTGAAAGAATTCATCACCAACTTGAATTTCCTCCGGAAATCCAAGTTCACTTTGAAAGATCCAACTACATGAGGGACTTCATCACTTCAAGAAGATCAAAGTCAAGGAATCAAAAGAGATATCAAGTTTGCGAGTACAAGCAAGTTCAAAATGGTAGCAGTGAGAATTTCCAAGAACAAGGATGGAGAAAATTTGAGAAGATGAAGCAATTTGGGAATATGTCATCCCATTTGGAGGCTTGATAATGTTGAGTATCAAGAGATATTTTCTCATCACCAAAGAATTGATCAGGCCTATGAGATCAAAATGTTGAGTTGGCGCCAACTTGTCTTCAGCCAATCAAAGGGCTCCAGTTACATGTGTTCAAGCACATTCAATCATATTATGCCAAATGTACATGTGGAAGGCATCTAGTGCCTCTACCTTATCTATTTTCTCATTGGCCCTCAAAAGCATTGTAATTTTCTTACTGGCCCACAAGGTGGCACCTTCATGTAAGTGCATGATAGTGGTGGCAACCCTAATTAGGATTTGTAGTGGATCAATCTTGCCCTTGATCTTGAATCGATCTTGGCCCTTCATTGTAATTGAGAAACTATAAAAGGCCAAGGCCTTCTCATTTGTAACTCATTGGATTCATTAGAGAGGAATTAACTTTAGAGGTAGAGTAAGAGAGGAGACTTGTTGAAATTGTTGCCATAATGCTATCAAAGTAATTGTTGATTCATTGTTGGTCTTCATGGTGGATTACTTGTGTTGCTTTGAAGTATTGAATGGTTTCTACATTTCCTCACTTAGGACTTTATTTCAAGTAGATTATAAGTAGTGTTTAGTTGAATGGAAGATACTTTGGATGCATCTTTGGTGAACTCGCTTAGACCAAACCACTTGTTGCTGGTTGATTGTAAGTACACCTTGTGTGGTAGAATGGCATTTGTATAAAATTAATTTTGATTATTGCTTGCACATTGATATGCATCGATGGATGGTGTTAATGGAATGGTGGTAGTTTGAACATCTTACATTTACCTTAGGAGATTCCACTAGTTTGGTTGATGTCGATGGCTAAACTAAGTCTAGTAGAGTAACAAAGACATCCACAGTTTCTTGCATTCTAGAAGTAGAGTAACTTTCTGAACCCTTATCCTTTGCAGTTTAATTGGTTGGAAGTGACTGAAGTTGTTAAAGTCAAGTTGCTATCCATTGAATGAACTACGTAAGACCCTTTGTGATAACCAACATATCACATCATTATAACTGAGTGAAAGTCCACATTAAAGAAGGAACCTTGAGGTTGTCTCATTTGATCACACAATCCTTATATATTGTTTAGCATATGAGCATCCCTATTCAAGAGAGAGTTGGAAATTTGGTATTTTATCTTGGAATATCAAGTATTCAATTATGCATGTTGTAGAGGAACAAAACTTACATCAACGCGACCCAAGGAAATCAACCCCTTGGCTAAAGAGAACAAAATTCACCCCATATGATTGGCGAGTGAATGTTCATTTGATTGCGAGCAACATCTTAGTAATTCATGAGAACATGTAGACATTTAAGCTTGGAGTCATGACTACTTTGGTAAACATGTTGAAAGTGCAGAAAGCAGAGGCTAAAGAATAAATGATGCAGAGCAGGAAGAAATAATGACGTCCATGGCAGGCAAAAGATTTTGACAATAAGAGGTAGGGCCTGCCTAATGAGCCAAGGCTAGTGGAGATACTTGAGAATGAAATTAGAAGAAAAGGACCCTATGAGAAGATCTAGGAATAACCCAAACTCTATCCCTAAATTATATTAGAGGGCAAGAGCTGCCAAGAAGTAAAGATCTATCTATAGACAGTATACTAGATTTTGAGACTTATCTTTTCTGAAAATTTTCATTCTTCTCAAACAGTGAGTATTTATGGTAGTGAGAGGCACTTGTAGAAAATACATATGGATCCAGCATGAGCAGAGACAGGCACACTGACAACCACATTTTGGCTTATCAATTTTGTCTTGAGACAACAAGAGGTGGAAGCAGATTTGCGACATAGTGGTATCTAAGGCCCATGTAATTTAGATTGGCAAGTTTTGTGCAGTGAGATGTAATGTTGGACTTCAATAGCCACTTTGCATGTTGCTGAACTGCCAAACATGGAACTATTAGTTATATAGTTTTGTAGTTAGGTAGTGATTATTTTGGCAGCTAGATTGCATGATCATATTAGAATATAGGTCCAACTACATCTTAGTAAATTGAATTGCTATAAGTTCAAAATAGTTAACTTGATATAATGTTAAGAACTTGAATATTTCTGGTATCATTTGTCTCTGCATTTTCCAAGTAAAATTATCATTTTTAGGAAATTGCAGTTACTCTATGCTTTTATTATAAAGGTTTAAAAGATAAAGATTCTTTTTAGGACACTGCCAAAGCAAGAGAACAATTCACTGTATCAGAACTCCCTAATTCAAGAATTACACAAGGGAATTGTTTCTTCACATTTATCTTAAGCTTAGGGATCCTTTTTCTCTATTTACAGTATCAAAAAAGGTTCCACAATATACCAAAATTATTTACTTGTGAACATTAACTAAAGTATATTTTGTGCTTGCTCTCTACCCAATTTAACACATTATATAATTCAATCAATCTAATCCCCTTGTTACCAAGCCTACTAAGAGAAATTACAATGATCTGAAGTGAATGAAGCGTTAAATAAATAAGGTTCATGTCATCAATAATGGAGACAAAATAATGTTTGCAACAAATATGTATGAAAATAAAATAAACCCCACATATTCAAAATGCAAACTATACAAACTCACAGTGAAGCCAACTCGAGCTGAGGGAGATAAAGTTCTTGGATAGTCTTGCATCATACACTCTAATCGAGTTGAGGACTTAAATGATGTCTTACTAGAATCTTTGTACCTGAAATACAACTTGCAGAATCTTAGACATTTATATCGGTGAAAACAAGTATTAATGTTGTCCATCAATCACGCTTGTTTAGTTTATTAATGTAACTTTAATATCAATCATGTAGCCTGTTCCCAGATAAATTAGTACTTATGCTGCTTTTATTACCAACACCTTTTCATCCTAAATATAAATACTAGAATAAACCTCAAAGGGCATCCAGAACAACAATGCTAAGGAAATGTTTCAGAGACATTCTTCAACAAATTCATGGCTACTCGAGTTTTTCATACGACCTATCCAAACCTACAGACATGAAGAAATAACAGCAAAGAAAAAGAAAAATTATTTACATTTTTAGTTTTTTGTCAGAGGTGGATAGTGGATCTAGTTTTTTCCTAAACATTTTCAACATTTGTCCTTGGTAGTCTTGTGAACACACAGTAAAGAGGTTTGTAATTTTGCAGGTTTAATGAGGGGATAAGTTGTGGAAGGATATTTAAAGTCTGCCTTTGTTAATGTTTTTATAGCTGCGATAGATATCATTCAGAAGTCAAAGCATATGGAGATGTTTTATAGTCACGCTATGTCTTATCATCGAGCGGGTTGAGCTATGAGGTGGCTCGTGGATGTGTGTTGGCATCATGAGGTGTCTTACTCTTCGTTATGACTGTTGGGATTCCGTCCCGCTGGTAACGGTTCCCATAATTATCTCATACCTACTTGTATACATTCGTAACTGCTGTATATTTGGTGACTTGGCACCGCAAACTTGTTGACTGGGCATCGTGGATTCCTCGTGTTAATTCACGTCAGTTATGCCGCTAAAATTAGATGACTCGGCATCATCAATTACGTTATTGACTACCGCTAATGAGTTATAGAATGTTGTCGATGCTTGTAACTGCCGACCTTTTTTGCGTTCCTTTGTGAAGTTCATATCGATTCAAATAGAGTCTAATTTTCATATGAGATATAGAGAGATTAACATTTAGACGCTCGACATATCTATTGTATGTTTCAGATTTTGTGCAGACGTCCTGATTCATATTGCCTGGCAGATCGTTCTGTATTTGGGTAACACATACTTTATATTGCATGCATTTGCAGAGATAGAGTCTATTTTCTGTTACCTACTCGATCTGTATGTGATTGAGCTATCTTTTGTAAGTCTTCATCTGTGTGAGATATCTATGGGAGATTTTTGTGGTTTCTACTTAATCAATTGATCGACTATTGAAGTTATCAATCTCAAGCAAGAGATTATTGTATTGATTTGAGATCTATATAAAGTATCGTCTCTTGTGGGCTGGGTTTTTCACCCTCAGGTGGAGGGTTTTCCCAGGATAAAGCTTTGTGTCTTCTGTTCATTTGTATTTTGCATTTCAGTTATTGTTATCTATATATTCTAGTTCAAAACTCAACATGGTATCATAGCCAGGTTTAAGAAAAGATCCTGAACCAAAATAGGCATTTGGATTCTAGAAGAATCTTGATGACTTATGGGTGTGGAATATGTTGTTCTGTGTTTGCTATAGGAGTTACTATCTCAGCTATTGAGGCTTCTCGTGCAACTTTGTTCAAAGCTTCCAATTTTTCATCAACGGGGAGGATGCGGTCATGCCCATCTATGCTTTCATGTTTGACTTTCATTTCTTTGAGGATAGCAGTTGTGCTCGTGTTCGAATTTGCATTATATGCCTGCACTATAACTGTGTGATGACGAAAGATCAATTGGTGGATTGTGAGGAAGATTAGACAATCTTGAGATAAGTTTATTTTTATATATCCTTGAATATTGATCATGAATTTTATGTAATTAATATTAATTCATGTTATAACTCTGGGAACAGTGTATGCCTTTAGCATTGATCTGTATATTTCTCTTCATGAATAGTTTGATTTTATGAACTATTTCTAATCTCTCTAAAAATGCTTCCGAGACGAATCGAGAAGCAACAAAATGATGAGAAATTACATCTAAATCATGCAGGCTGTAGAAATGGTCATGGGGGATGTTGTTTGCAGCCATGGGACTGAACTGGTGACACAACTTCATTAAAGAGGAAGAACCTATACAGATTGTCATTGCAATTAGTTTCTTCGAAGAGGAAGAAATGACATTCAGAGGGAGACTATTCAGCTGCAGAAATCAGATTAAGAGGGAGCCTGTGTGGCAAAGGGAGAGCGCCAAGTCCTTTGCAGAGGATCAGCAAGCTCGTGTAGCGGTGTGACTGCAAAAGCTCCTTGTTTGGTCAACATAGGAATCAGCTCTATTTTGTTACAATAATCAAAGCAGTGAGAATGTTGCCCCTGCTGAGAGGGAGTCTCAGCATTCAGATGATATTTTATGTGCTTTAATGCATTCTTCTCTAGGAGAAGTTCAAGGTGAAAGCCCTTGTTCCACCCTCTATGAGTAGGCAGGTAGTAATGCATTCTTCTCTAGAAGAAGTTTGAGGTGAAAGCCCTTGAACCACCCTCTACGAGTAGGTATGATTGAACCACCCTCTGCAAATAGGCAACGTGGTAATGCATTCTTCTCTAGGAGAATTTTGAGGTGAAAGCCATTGTTCCACCCTCTAGGAGTAGCCATGGTAGAAGTCATGTGTGTGACTCCATGACTTACTTTTGTGACTTTTTTATTCACCCTCTAGGAATATTGTTATGCTGAGATAACAATTCTATTAAGAAAAAAACTGTGATGAGATTTTGTTGACATTCTTTTTGGTTCCAGCTACGTGCACTTGTCATGAAATGACATTTTGAAAGATCTCTCTCTTGCTAAGAGGGAGTGTTAATGTTTTTATAGTTGTGATAGATATCATTCAGCAGTCAAAGCATATGGAGATGTTTTGTATTCACACTATGTCTTATCATCGAGCGGGTTGAGCTATGAAGTGGCTCGTAGATGTGTGTTGGCATCATGAGGTGTCTTCGTTATGATTGTTGGCATTTCGTCCCGCTGGCAACGGTTCCCATAATTATTTCATACCTATTTGTATACATTCATAACTGCTGTATATTTGGTGACTTGGCACCACAAACTTGTTGACTGGGCATCGTGGATTCCTCTTGCGTTAATTCACGTCAGTTATGCCGCTAAAATTAGATGACTTGGCATCTCAGTTATGTTATTGACTGCCGCTAATGAATTATATTATGTTGTTGATGCTTGTAACTGTCGACCTTTTTGCATTCCTTTGTGAAGTTCATATTGATTCAAATAGAGTCTAATTTTCGTATGAGATATAGAGAGATGAAGATTTAGACGCTCGACATATCTATTGTATGTTTCAGATTTTGTGCAGACGTCTTGATTCATATTGCCTGGCAGATTGTTCTGTATTTGGGTAACACATTTTATATTGTATGCATTTGCAGAGATAGAGTGTGTTTTCTGTTACCTGCTCGATCTGTATGTGATTGAGCTATCTTCTGTAAATCTTCATCTGTGAGAGATATCTCTGGGAGATTTTTGTGGTTTCTACTTATTCAGTTGATCGACTGTTGAAGTTATCAGTCTCAAGAAAGAGATTATTGTATTGATTTGAGATCTATATAAAGTATTGTCTTTTGTGGGCTGGGTTTTTCACCCTCAAGCGGAGGGTTTTACCAAGATAAGGCTTTGTGTCTTCTGTTCATTTGTATTTTGCATTTCAGTTATTGTTATCTATATATTCTGGTTCAAAACTCAACAGCCTTTAGGTAAGTAAGAAGTTTGATTCGTTAAGAAGGGTGTCCCCATGATATTTCACTTCTCAAACAGATAGTTACCTCCCTTACACTACTTTATAATAGAAATCACACAAACTTGTGAAAATATCTCCTAATGCTCAGATGTCTAAAATAAACTGCCTCTTCAAGGCATGCCAATATTTGCTAACTGATACAAAAGATGGTCCAGAGGAATATAGATGCTCATGCAATTGATGTGAGGACATCTATCAAGGGCCTTATGAATATTGAAGGGGCCACTTTTTGCGTAATAGAGATCATTGAATTTAAGAGTGTAAATAGATGATCAAAATGAATAATCATTTGGCTCTCCAAAGAAAGCAAAGGAAGGCATGGGAGCAAAGGAAATAAGCACAGATTGAAGACCTGGTGTTTGTGCAGCTATATTACTAAACATAACAAAACCTCCATTTATGAAACATGCATGCATGAAAGAAAAACAGGCTATGTAGCATTGGAAGAGAGAAATGTTCACTGGTGGCAGGAATCTCCACAAATAAGATGCAATGTAGTATTAAAAAAGTAGCATTAAAAAATCCAGTTAATCAAGAGCCTAGCTAAAAATATATGTGGATTATCCCAATGGACCTCAATTACTGGATAGTAAATCTAGGTATTGAGCACATGTTTGATGATGTGGAAAAGTGGAGAAAGGCAGTAAAAGTTGTTTATGGGCCTCCTACTTACACACAAGCCCAGATTACCACAGCATGTGTATTGTAATGTTTAAAACCTCGGGGCATGTGGTTGAGATTGACTGAAATGTTTTGAAGGGTCATTGTTGCAACTTGCAACACTCTGGGTCATTAGCTTACAACTGTTCATTGTCACAGCATTTACCAGCATACTGATGACAAATAATAACGACAATTTTCATTTTTCATTAAAAACATATGGCTTCTAATGTAATTTGACATTTGTACATCTATGCAACAAAAATGGAAAATCTTTAATTGTTGATTGTGTGCAGCATAGAATCGCAGTACCCAATTTACATTCGTATCGTGAGCATTTTTCAAACACCTACAATTCTAACAGTATTTCTGGAATCTTAAGAAGGGTTCAGATGTTAATCCAAAGACAGTGAATTCCACATATTCCATTCCCAGCAGTGTGCTCCACTATTCAAGGGTAATCGTACCCTCCTATACCCATCTGACAAAATGATATTTATAGATTCTAAAACTTTTTCTTGCATTCGTTGCAGTTTACTTAATAAGCACCAGGCAGGTACCATAAACGCAATCTACTACCACATTTTGTCTTGTCCCATAGGAAATACAAAGGGAGTGGCCAGTCTAAAGCACTGATTCAGCCATTTCTCTAAAACAAAGCAAAAATAACATTAAGAAGAAATAAAAAATGTTCCTCGCATCTGTCAAAAAAACAAAGTAAAAACAGGAAGTAGAATTTAGAGTCAAATAACATAAAACTTGTGAAAATCACAATGTTGAACAGATAGAGAACATTACTTTGGGTTCACAAATTCTGTAATAGCTCCTTTTGTTTTGGATAGCTCTTCTATATATGGCCCAAGCTTTAGTATTAGCTGCATTAGAGAAATTACAACATCCAAAAAATGAGAAATGGATGCTTACTTCTAAGCTTTCAGAAAAGCAATAGAAAGCTAAAAAATTCCTTCCGATCATGACAAAGTATGCATTTGTCAGCATACACAATAAATATTTCACCGGGGTAGTTAGAAACTTCAGAAAAATATAATTTGGATCTTGACGTCTTTTAAATAAACAAGATTTGGTTGCATTAGTAACAATTATGTGCACATATTTGTCTAGATGGATGCTAGATACCACACTTAAGAGGTTCTATGAATGAATGGTATCAAGATTCAAGAAGTAACTGTTTTCATATTTCAGCGAAATTTACCTCAAGCACACTGGTCATCATACAGATCCAGTGAGACAACTAGGGGGAACGATGAGCACTAAAGCTGAGACTAGGCCAAATCCCATATACCTATTTTCCATCATATCTATAACATGCGAAAATTCAAGTAAACAAGACTCCTAAAACCTATTAAATTGCTGGAGCTAACTTTACACAACAATCAAAATGCCTGAAGAAACAACAAAGATTAATCAGTTATTTTTTAATTGTAATACAGATGCAGAAAGAAGCATTGCTGACAAAAATATAATGCATTCTTTTGAAATCAATCAAGAGAGCCATCAAGATGGCCAACGAATTTCCTATGATTAACAAATTAACATAATTCTTTCCAATTGACAGAATTTGTTGAAGATCACACAACGAACATAGAAGGAAAAGAAAGAAGGAAAAACCAAAAAAAAATGCACACTTAACACTTTCAGTTTTCTGTTCAGTTCTTCAACCAAAAAATACAAGTTGCATGGAATATTTTAAGAAAATATAAGCAGACAAATGAGATAAAAATCAGAGCACATCAACTTAAAATTCTTAGCCTTGCATTTAGCTTATAGATCACATCAATGCCATTGAAATTAAGTTTCATCAGTTTCTAAAATTCATAGTCGGCAGAAAAGAACAACAAAGCAGACACGGTCAAGGAAAACCTACCTCATTCTACCGCAAAGTGTTTGCGGAGAGTGAGACTCAGAAGACATTATCTAGGATAGGGACAGAATAGATAGGTCACATCCCATCCACTAGATATATGTAACAATGTGGGGATATATAGGGAAATATATATGGATGTATATAGAGGGATATGAATGGACAAATCTAGGAGATAAAAGGGATAAATATATATGATGTAATTGGAGATATAAGGACAAAATGAATATACTTGACTGATATTAATAATAAGAATATAGCGGAATTCAATATGTGCTGTGGTATTTTATATGCTTTTATGTTTAGTTAATTAGTTAGAACTCTATCCGGATTAACTCTTTGCTCCCTTTGTATAACTGAGTCTGAGGTATAAATACAACACATAGAAAGTACTTGGGGTTCAAAACTTTGGTCTGTGCTCCCCATTTTTCTTGCTAACATTGGTTATGTTGCTAGGACCCTGGTTGGGTTGTGTAATGGACAACAGGGATACACTCAAATCTTTAAATTTTAAACTCAATATGAAAAAGGAAAGGATGGAAATTTTCTAACAATCTGCAGCATTATCTGTTTGGTACTTTTCACGTGAGAGGGGATTAGGCAACAAGAGGATGGAAAATAGAAAAGGGAGGAATTCTGACAAGAATACTTGAAAAGATGTGACTGATAAAAAAAGTTACCAAGTAACTACCATGCAAAAAGATAGAGGAGTAATGCTATCCCAAATCAAACACACCCATGGCCAAAAGAGATAAGAAGAATTCACAAGAGATTAGGAAAAAAAATGAATCAAC
The DNA here is from genome assembly GCA_018584345.1 of Thuja plicata. Taxonomy (NCBI): domain Eukaryota; kingdom Viridiplantae; phylum Streptophyta; class Pinopsida; order Cupressales; family Cupressaceae; genus Thuja; species Thuja plicata. The sequence continues at coordinate 2,980,760 of MU225789.1, forward strand.
AAAGAAAGTAAACATTGCAAGCCCAAATAGAGAAGAAAGGAGACAGACAAAATGTTGAAAGAGAGGAAAGACCACAAAAAAATGGAAAATGCAGAGAAAATAAGGATCGAGCGCACCAATGAGGGTGTTGCTGAGCATGCCAAGGTAGGAGCTGCTGAAAAAGACAAGGAAAAAGTAAACATAGAAGAAGAATGTAAGACCCCACAAAAATCAAATTCAAGGTGGAAAAAGGCAGGACAACTGTTAACCAATTTGGAGAAAAGCCTAAACGATTATGGAAGATCTCAAAAGTTGTTGATAGGAGATTGTAATAGCACACATGCTCCATTCCTACCGCAACTCTCCAAAATTCCAAATATCAGCAGATCTGTCAAACCTAACAGTTAAGTTGGATGATAGATTTCTTGAATTTCTCAAAACTCCAAAAATGGTCTTGTCCATTCAAGATGAATACTTGGAGAAATCATTTAATAGAAGCATAAAGAAACTGAGAAAAGAAGAAATAGAAAAAGAAGAGAAGATATAATTTAGGGGAAGAATTATGCTCACTAACCAATGAAATGTCACTAACAAATAAAAAGATGAAGAAATGTTATGAAGAGTCGCAACCCTCAGACCAAGACTCATCCCCCGTGTTGTATAAGAGTAGGAGAATTCTAGATGAAGAAATGTGGCAAGAGAAAGAGACAAGTGAGAGAGAAGATAAAACAATAGATTGGGTAGAGATTCCAGGAAAGGAGTAATTTGAGATTAAGTTAGCTAGGGCGGAGAGAAGCCCCACATAGTGAAAAAAAATAAACAAAAAGAAAACACAGTCCACCAATCCGCAGACCAAAACAGAAAAGAAAGAAACAAAAATGGAGTCATCTATCAAACTATCAGTATTTGGCAAGGACACAACCGAGGCCACAGAGCATTTCTTATTAGAATCACTTTGGACAAGACAAGACCTTGAGGATGGTAAGGTGAAGTAACTAGACATTGTATCTTCCTTGTGTATGGATGTACTAGACTGGTATAATAAGGCATACCTGAAGCATGAAATCTAGGAAGAAGTTAAGGACTTTCTAGCAAATTTTGATACTCTGAATAGCTTTACAAGTAGAACTCAAAATAGTACCAATCAAATTGAATTCATTATATTGTGGAACCTGTTATGAATGGGGCAGTCACCTTGCTAAGAATTGCCCTACCAATTAGTTACTATGACAAGGAGACAGATCAAAAGATGGATTATGTTAAAGGCCTTGCAAAGCGCCCATTATATTTGTATCAATACTTTTAATTTTGCTTTCATCTCATTGATCATTTCATGTAGATATTCAGGCACAGGCCTCTCAAAACAGAATTCCAAACCTTATACGGATCTTTGTAAAAAAGAGAAAGAACAAGCAAGATACCTCTGCTATTTCAGATGGGCTTTTTAAAAATCCAAAAGCTCATTGTGCTCATCCCATGTTGTATCTGCATGTTCTAAGATAGCATTGAATCTGGACACCAAAAGAGTTTGTATTATCTCTGTCATAGTCTTCACCTCTGCTCCTCTTATTTCTTTACCCAACATCTCTTCTGAGGTCTGCCCATGAGGAGTTGGCAAATTGTATGTAAACCTAGAATTTAGTCTTTCCTACAATTAATTATTTCTTTCTTTCAAAATTCTGTTCTCTTCTACCCTTACAAATACTTTTTGTGCAAGCTTGGCAACATCAACTGTCATCTTGATAAGTATCTGAAGCTCTTTTAAGAAAGAGTTGACCATACAAGTCATCTTGCTGCTGAATGATGGAAGGTTTTTGTGTGGCAAGGTATAAAGACCAAATTGCCAATACATCCAACTTATCATCAAATGCAGAGCCAAAGTGTGAACTCTTAGCTTGCTCAGGATCCATGTTATCAAAGTTGATATCTTGCCTTCGCCTCAAGCTATCAAATTCAGTAGTTGATGAAAGATGTCATCCTTCAAGAAGTTAGACACCACTTATTTTCGCAATCCGCCTCACTACTTCTGAAGTTATGGTCTGCAACTACTTTTCTGTCTTTTCCAAAATTTCATCCTTTAACTTCAATCTTTCTCTTTCTTCCAAGCCTTCGAATTCAATTGCCCTCTCCTTTAGTAATTCATCAGCCATATGTTTAAGCAAAAATTATTTTAACTCTTTTGTTTTGATGAAGTTTTCATCATTCATGAACTCTTCACAAATTGCTAACCTCACATCATCAGTTATATCACCTCCTAGTCTAAAAGCAGCAAGAGCTCTCTCAGCAGAAGGGTCTTTAACTTAAACTCCCAATCTTGTATCAAACCTACGGGGTGGCAGGGGCTGTTCTACTTGACTATTGAATCCCTCATATGATTCAAATTGGATTTCTCTGCCAGGAGATAGAGTATGCAGAGGTGTAACAACTCTTGGACTTTCAGGGACAATTAGATGTTGCGATCCTGATGAGGAAGGGGCTTCTACTGGCTTCTTTGAAGATGCAGCAATAAACGATCCAGGAGGTGGAAGACTTATCTCTGGGGAAGGTCGTGGAATTGCAGAAGCAGGGGAAGGAGGTGCTTCATAGCCAGATGGAGGTGGAGAATGAATAGGGCTAGGTGGTGAAGAAGCTTGTCCAATTGGAGAGCCAATATATGATGGAGAGGATGGTGATTTTGATCCTACCTAAATTGGAGGGGACGTAGGCTCTGTAGATTGTAATTGTGCTTTTGATTGTTCATGTGGTAGGGGTGTCCTGTCAACATCTATATAAGCACTAAAAATGGCTCTCATTCTAGCCTTTGGAATCAAAACACTTTTCCAAAAGGGGCATAGGACCTATCATTTTTCTCCTTCAAATTTTCACAAGGTTACCTGGAGACGGGGAGACGGGGAGGTCTCCGGTACTGGTACTTGTACTGGTACTGGTACCGGTACGGCTATTTTTCAAAAATAGGAGACGGGGGGTACTTGGAAATACCATAAATTCATAACATAGTGCTTTGACAACAAGAACAATGGAAAGTTGTAAGTATGAACATTGAGCATTAAAAGTTTAAAGAGTCAAAGACTAATACTAAATAGCTTAGATACCAATGTGCCTCGGTTTGCAGAGGCGGAAGCGGGCACGAAAACCCTGAGGATGCCTCTCGGATGCGCTACATTGCTGAGTGTAGTGTATTCAATTTTCTTATTTAATATTTAATATGTTGTTATTTATATTTATATTTAATTATTTTATGTAGTATATTATTTATATTTAATTATTTTATGCAAAGTTGCAAGATTCTCACTCGGCTAAAACTCACCAAGGCCTGAAAAAAAAATCGGGAAAACTCGGCAAAAAACTCGGGAACTTAAAAAATAACTTAATTTTAATTAGAAATGCATTTTTTTTGCAAAATTCAATGAGAGGATGCATCCAATGAGTTTATTAATGAGAACACAAAAGAAACTAGTTGAGTTTAGATACATATAAATGCAAAGTGGGTACA